>JAQBSW010011547.1:0-19699 GCA_029291075.1 Eudiplozoon nipponicum
TAATGTTTCCATGGGATGTATATATACTACGTTTGATGAGAGAAATCTATATATATATATATATATATATATATATATATATATAGATATAGATATATATAGATATATCATTTATCGGTATTTAAAAAGATTTTGACTACATATTTTAATATCATTATGAAGGCACTTCTTTCATTTAATATCGGTCTCATTACTTTTGCATTATATATATAAATAAATATTATTTAAATAATTGAAGAATTAGTATTGAAGTAAATAAGAGTTACAAATGGTGTTTCAAAAGGAGAAAGCTTGGAGACAATTTTATATAAATTCTGATTTGTGAATTTGCATACTAATGTCCTCATTGGTCGAGTTTGAAAAAGTTCCCATAAACTAAATATCGTCTTTCTAATAGATCAAAAAATATCGTTCTCTGAAATTAACAAAACACATGATTTGTATGATCTGACGAATTTTTTAATAGTATATGGGACGGAAATAATCAATATAATTACGAAATCATAAAAATCGGTTATGGACCATAATCCAATAATGTTTATTTTCATGATGCTGTGATAAATGATGTTTCTGAGATCTAAATTCTGCAATACATCAAGTATTTAAGCATAATAATTTAATGTACAGCTTTTGCTGAGGTACATGGTGAAAAATTTGTTTTCTGTGCTAAGAATATGTGAGCGCTATTAAAGATAAACATCTTATTGAATAAAAAAAGATTTGTGAAAAAAAGCTAGATGCTGGACAAATAAAAGACGTGAAGAATATTAGTCCAGTCTCATGCACCATATATGCCAGTAGATTACAGTTTGAAACACTACAAACGTTATGGTTTTGCAGTATGTGCTATTGTATAAATATATTTCAATAACAAACATTAATGGAGTATGAACTAAGTCTGCAAATTTGACGACCTTTCCTCTATTAGTCGAAAATACAGCGGGAAAGGTATTACCTTTTATAAAAAACGATTAAATATACAATAACTCGCCAAAGGTTGTTAGAAAAACGCCTCCGTCTAAGGTGTCTTTGATATTTCTATTTATTACATGTGAAAAATTATACAATTCTACTGATCATTTGAATTGTGATTACGACAATACGTTTTCGTGGTTAAACATAGGATAAGCATGAGTCTAAGAAGTAAAATATCTTCTTGAATAGTTTTGTCTTCAATCTGTATTATTACATTGGAAAAGCTGTGCATTATGTCACTATATTATCAATCACAACAGAAAACAATTGATATACTTTTGATGGAAAAATTGTGTTTGAAACGACATTGAAAAATTCTATTAGTGTATATTATTATTTATTGTTAAAGGGCAGTGACTGCTCACCATGACTAATTTAAGGTTAATGTGCAAGTTAAAAAAATTGATGTGAAATAAACTCTATCAGAGGGAAAGTGTAACAGAACTATGATATGGTAAATAACTGACATTTCTTAGAAGTCTGCGGCAGACCTGAGATTTTTATGAATGCTATATATAAATACGATGAAAGGTAGGGGAATTTTTTTCTAGCGGTATCATGACGGATATGAAATACCCGTTAAGAAAAGATTTATAATAAGCTATTCAACTTCCATTGCGATGTAAAAGGAACTTAGTTTATTTGAAATACGCAAATGGAAATCCATTGCATATGTTGTGCCATAAACATAGATATGCAATATCTGTCATAAGAGGCATCTATATGTGTTTAAGCTACATGAGACGTTTCCAACTGTTACGTAAACGCAAATTTTATTTTGTGTGACTCGCCAGTCCTACTTTTGAACTTATTAGATCAAGTGTGTAAGTTTTTCACTGAAATTCCAAATCAGCATTCAAGCTTATTTATAACCATATTTTTCTTCATACGCACAACATTAATCGCAGAACAACAATGTTACATTTTTGGAAAAAGATTTCAATTGAATCGCATGCTCTAAATTCCGCCTGGCACTTCATACGCCTAAGGTTATTTAGAACGGAGAATTTAAGCAACTGGATTTAATAAATCTAAAATTCCTTCTTAATCTCCAATTGCCATTGTTGTACTTGTTACTTAACCACCTGACAGCGCTCTTCTGTACCGCACATTCATGGGTGTTAACGCGTTTTACATTACATTAAATTTCCACGCAAACATTTTTAAACAACAAAATGGTCCCATGTCGCCTGTTCAGTTCTATCTTTGTTACAAATTACACTACAAACTAACACATAAATATAGGTCAATTGCTTAATTAATTATGAATTTAAGTTTTGAGAATATTTATTTATCCATTTTTTCGTCCTCACGTTCTTTAGTAAAATAATAGCGGCTTCGTTTCTGCTGCACCAGCTGGTGTAGAAATGAGTTCAACGAAACTAACTTTTCAATTTTAATTATATAGAAGTCGAGACTTAGTAAAATTTGTGATATACACAGGTATATTGTCAAAGGATAGCAGCAATCTGTTTCAATAACGCGGTTACAGTGCCAAAAACCTTAAAAGTTAAAATGAAACCGATTGAATTGCGATTTGGAAATTCAATTTTTTCGTTTCATCATTTCAATTTTATTCGATATATTCCCTTAGCGCTTAAAAAATAAAGCGGATGTTTCCTTAAATTGTTTGTAAAGCAGACTTTTCCTGTCTGAATTTAAAATACTTATTTAATATCATGTAATACATAACATCGATGAAATAATTTATTCAAGCCTTTCTAGGTTAACAATTATTGATAATTTATTAATACCTAACAACAATTAATTGTTGCATATTATATCCGAAAATGTATGAGATAAACATTATCAAATAAAAAATGAAAAAAAATTGCACATGTCCAACTTTTTAACGGAAAAGTGAAATTAATCATCTGATTTGATAAATCATCATTATTCTATCATGCATTTTTTTAGTATAATAAATCATACAGTATTGCTGAACTTTTCCGTTGTAACAAAATCGCTTGGCTTGTCTGATCTGATGTTTGTTTTTCGCGTTTGAATGTACATCGTCTGAAAATTAATATAGTTCTATAATTTAGAAAACACACTTAAGTAGAAATAAATTTATAATTGTGTAAAATGTAGTACTTTCTTGTAAACCTTGATTCAGATCAAATATAAAATAATGTAATTTTTATTTACATTTTTTGCTTAAAACATCGTGCTCGTTAATCATTCTATCAAGGAGAATTGCTTTATGTCGGACATGACAGAATGCTCTATTTACATATCGAACTTTTCTTAGGTTATCCTGTGTATTCAAGTTGTCACCAATTTCTAAATAACATGTTACCATATTCCGATCAACATGTTACGAAAATGTGTTTAGCTGCATTAAAATTTCAAAATAATATCGTAGAGACAATTTGTTTCAATGCCATATTTTTGTAGCATAATTTTTCCACTGGCAGTATGAAATGATATAATAATCAGTAATCAAAATTTTGTGCAAATAATAATTTCATTAATAATAAATTCGCTTTTCTTTTTTCATCCGTAATGTTTTATTTCATGGCAATATTGCATCAAGTTAAATGCAAGCACTGACGAAATTAAGACATTAGCCATGCTACAATTTTGTATCAAACTGAAAAAAAGTTTTGTGTACATATAAATTTAAAATGTTGATAAACTGAAATTCGTTTTTTATAAAAGAAGATGAAAATTACTGTAAGCATAGCCATGCTAGATTACCCACCTATAAATTTAAGTATAAATCGTGGATGGAATCTAGATCTGACGTCTTCATTGTGCTCTAAAGTAGTTTCTGACATACGATTTTGCTCTTTATGATTTCAATATATGAACCGGAAGACTAAGTTCTGTTGTGGTTTGCGAATATACATTGTTTAGAATAAGCTTCAGCTGATATTTTGAGCCACATAATCTATATGTACAACAGAAATATGGTACTTGTTCGCTATCTTTGAAATCTACGCCACGTGTCAGGTGTGGGTATTTTTGAACGTCGAGATGCCAGTTAATGATTATTAGATTTCATGTATCTAAATCTATTAGTGTACATTCGTGTATAATGTCTTGATTTATAGTGGCTCGGAGGAAGTTTCTAAGGCGCACTGGAGACATAAGTTATGATTTGTTGCACGAACTTTATCATTTGGGCCATTTCGCAATATTCCTTTTTCCTAGAAAGCCCTAAATTGTACTTTAATATCGTTGAGTATTTACTACGTTGATCGGCAGTGCTGGAGATTTTTCTTGCCTGGTTTATACTTGTCCCAGAACTGTCGACTTCGTTTTGCCAGCTAATCGACAGTTAATCTGGCCTTTTGAGCATAAAATGGTAAAATTATGACGCAGGGAAGAGACTAAAGGTATGGCAGACTTAAGCTATCATAATCATTAGCAATATTCCTATACATTTAACAAAGAAATTGGGGATTCGATTCTGGAAGACGATCCACTTTTGGGAAGTCCTTATGCAATTTTTGCAATCGTCGTTATATAATAATTACTGGGCCCAACTTGCTGTTGTCTATGATTACTAAACCATTGACAAGGAACTAAAACAATGACTGGCGCTTGAACTTTATGAGGCTGCTCCGCTTGTTTTTTCTACCATTAGTGAATATTAATAGCTAAGTTGTCCTTGTTTCTTGCCGCATTATCCCGTATCTGGTGTAATAAATTTATTTCAGCTGAACTGTTCGTTACTAATAAATTTTGAAGCTATTACTATTCTAATGAAAGTTATTAGCAAAAATAAATGACAAATCCTGACTAGGGAGCCATTTTTAGCCCCGTCAGCTGTTCTGTTTAAACTGTCTTCGCGAATAACACAGTAAGTACATCAGTTAACATGATAACACAATTCATTTTTATTTAAAAAAAAACAATTTATATTTAATTATCCTTTATAGTGTTGATTACATTTTAAGATGATAACCAAATATTAATAATGATAACAATCATGTACATAAATTAAATGACTGTTCTAGAAAAAAATTTCAATGTACCAGAATAAGCAACATTCAAAAACATTAACATTACGAACAACATTAAACTGCTATTACTATTCTATAAACATAAGAATAAAACGACTAAACAAGACTGGCAAACTAAAAAGAGTCTTCCTTACATATAAGAATAAAATGACTGCTAAACTGAAATTAGTCTCTTAACATAGCCATGCATATATATATATATATATATATATATATATATATATATAGTTTATAATAAAGCTAAATGATTTTTTCGTTTAAATATATATGTTTTCTATAGATTAAGAATGCATTAGTTACCAAAAGTAATTTATTTCCTCGTCCAGCTCAAAATTTACCATTTTTTCATCGTGAAGTCCCTGAGTTGAGACCGTGGCCAATGGAATAACATGGATTATAATGAACAGCTTTTTCTCAGATTAATTTCCGAGCAAAAATTAAGGCCATTACATAAATGTATTATGTGGGCTATACGTTTGCATAAATTTCAAAATATCTGAATAAATAAATATACGTCAATATTAAAAAATCAACATTGCATACATTAAGAAATGCAATTGTTATCGGCACTCATTATTTATTCGCTGGAATGACCGTTACAGAATATCCATAAGAACCATATTTACCTAGAACACTTGCGTCCAACTTTTACACCGCCGAAGTTGAGCAATATAGTCAATTTTTATTTATTTGTTAAATTTTGTTTTTGGTCAGATTTTCCTCAAGTTAAAGCACATTTTTTGCAAATTGAATATAATTCACATGAGGACTAGGTTATTGATATTAAATATAATTATTATCTCACAGTTGAAAAGATATATCTATAATGCCAATAAAAATCAAACATGTCTACGGTAGCCAAACACATTTGCACAGTAAACCTGTTTCGTGTTTATTATTCACTCAGCAAGTATTACTTAGATTTTGCACGACCCGAGCTTGAATTTTGACACGTATGTTTCAAACTTTATCATTCGGTCGTTCACATTTATTGACTGTTTTATGATGGCCATTTCAAACTTTATGCAAATAGCGTTTCTAAATTGGCTTTACTTTAGAGAATATCTTTTCACCAAAATTATTCTGAAGCATATGTGAAAATTACTTGAACTTCGTTGTTTTATTGCTTTAGTAATTAAATATCGATATAATCCGAAATATCTGAACTAAATAATTTCTGTAAAGCTGTTCTATCAAGCACTATGTAAAATTTAATAATGATCATATTGGCATATTCCATAAGGCAAATATTATTGGAATGATTTGCCTCTTAATTCTGCTGGCAGCGATAATCAAATCTAACGTTAATCATAAGATCTGACTAGATACAACATTAGCTTCACCTGAAGAAAATTCAAACCAAAAGCATAAACTATTATATAATTCAAATGTTTTCCTATTAGGCGTGAAAATGTCACCAGTGGAGATTGTCATAGGTAATGACGCAAATGTTCCCTGGTATGAGTTTCTTCCGAAAAAATACGAACAGGACATAACGAGTTCCTAACAGGAAAGAAAGTGGTAATGTTGTATGAATTTTATTTTGCTACTTGACGCAATTCTTATTTTATATTGTCTGTAAGCAAAAAAAGATAGAAATATGTGTTCACATATTTCTACCTTGTTTTGCTTTCCATTTTATATTTGAGATAGGTATTTAAGAAGACAATGCAAAAGAAATATTTCTTATGTCTGATAAAATTTCTTTTTTTTTGCACCAAGGAAGGGAACAATGAATATATATATATATATATATATATATATATATATATATATATATATATATATATATTGGAATTGCTATTAAACTCCAACTTGCAAACCTAAAATAAATTACAATTATCGCCATTTGCGCGATCAGTACTGATTAATGAGCTTAAGTTTGATTTAAGTAAATATTTCTAAAATATCATACCAATAAATTTTGCCTTGAATTTCTGCCAGGTGCATTTATTATACATAGTATTTGGCGTATTTTTCAAAGAATTATATTCTCTATAATTTGACGGCAATCTATGCGAATATCAAATACTATTGATAAATTAAGAGCGATGTCTGTGTACGATTAGCACCAGAACGTTATTTGACATTTAAGCAATGGACCACTTAAAAGGAAAATGTGATATTTTGTAATATTTCACTCCGATATTCAAGATATTTTCACTTATAAAGAAAAAAAAGAATGTATAAAATTAAACTGTAACACGCGGCTCCGCGTTACAACCCATGATGTTCAATTTTGACAAATATAGTTCTCTTTAAGGTCAAATAAACTAAGTCTGTTTTTACACAATATTTCTCTTAACTGTGATTTTAGAAACAATCTCTTTTAGTTTCAAGCAGATTTAATTCAGATTTCTTGAACTGCAATTTTAATTGTAATGCATGTGGTTCAATAGCTTTTCTTTGCATTCATATATGATTTCACGCATCAGGATATCAGATGTTCCACAATCACATTCACAAATTCCATATTACAATGGATTATTACAATTGAATAATTTAAAAACATAGCAAACAGAGGAATTATTATTTGTGATGCTCTTCAAGTCTGTTTTTGACACGATTTTATCCATCAATTATCAGTGACAATATTTACCAGTGACTTTATTTATATCATCATACATTTTCAATCATTTGCATGTATTCATCACGATTCAGACGTTTGTCAATTGATTACTTCTTGTGTTGACAATATATCGTTTTGTTGCTGTCTAGAGCACGGTCCGTTTTGTTTAACTGGGAATTGATAATTACTTGTGTATAAGGCATTCAATTTTTTTGACCGTCTGGAGCACGGTCAATTTGGACTAACTGTGAATTTTTTCTTTGCAACATTGTGTACAATATACGTATGATAATTCGACTTAGCCACCGGAAAAGGGTCGGGAACTTATTATAAGCACGGATATCAAAAGCAGCTACCAGGTCTTTGTAGGAATGTTACAGTATCACAAACTAGATAGCTACCCCGCAAACATCCCCCTACAATAAATTAGTTAATTGCATCTGCAAAAAATATGATAACTTAATGATTTACGATTTCTGCTCTAATGGATTTTGTTTGTCTAGATTAACGTTTTATTCTAAAATTTAAAACAAACCTTTCTTAATTATAACCATGATTGTATAATTTGCGTAAAAAACGAGTTGCAAAAATCGGTCAATTACTTAATAATAATATTTTAAATTGCTTGATAAAAATAAATACTTCATTTGTACGATTTAGCATTAAACATAGATCTTTCTCATGATTTTATGTACACGAAAATTAAATTAAATTTAAATTAAATTTAATAATTTTATAGATTTGTTAATTCTTACCATTTGTCAATGCCAGTCTCAAACATATAACTAATATTGAATTATTTTTAACCTTATAATTATTTATGTTAAATGTATTGCTAAAGAAATTTAGATCCTATTACGTCTTAATAAATATGATACTGAACATTATTAATAAATGAAATTCAGTGGTAAGTTTTAATTGCTATTGACAATGAAATAGAAATCTAATAAAATTTATTTTGAATTTATGTATTTCTCGAAACATATGCCTCAAATTATACACAAACTATATCTTTACAATTTTCAACAGGGCTCGAATATGAAACCAAATTCAAACTTAACCGAATTTTTAAAAACATTTGGATTAAGGTTCCAAGCAATTGGTTATTCATCAATAAGAGCCAGAACATCAGTTCAGATGAGTTTTCAATTTCGCATTTAGCTGAAATAATATATCACGATGAACATTTAACCTGACAACTTAACGCATTATGCTAACTGTACTTTGTTGAATTTACCAAATAAATATTTTTTTTCATAATCCTTTATTAAGCACTTTTAATATTATATATTTCTTTTTATTATTTCATATTTCATATAACATATATATATATATATATATATATATATATATATATAACAAAACACTTCTGGTGTGCTCTCTGTTTTATTTTTATACATTGACATTATCAGCTAGCTATGGGTAATTATATGACCAGATAAAAATTTCACCAATTCTGTTTTTCTGCTTCAATCAGTCAGACGCTTAGTTATGCGTATCACACAAACTTCATAGCATAAAAATAAGCAGTCGAACGAAAGTGACGAAGAAGTTCCTGCATTGTTTAATATATGAGATTAAAATTTCTGTTCATGCTGACTGGTTTATCTTTCTGGTCATATTTGATTTAATTTGTTTCTGGATGAGCAATAATTTATACATAATTGCATATTTATTAGTTCTTTCAAAAAAACTGTATTTAACTGATATATTTTGAATTGAATCATATCATGTTTACAGCAAAATTTGATAATTTACATCGGTCAACGCCAGGCTGCATGTATTTTCTGGAGTTACATGTGTTTAGATATAGTTGGAAGTCACAATGGTGGTGTAGATTAGCATCCGTTGAAACCCAATTTGTATAAATATATACTGAATCGGCAATTATATCTTTAGTACTATGTACCTATTCAGCAACCTCCTTTTCTTTTTTTGGTGTTCAATGGCTGTCTTTGATAACATTTACAGGTACGGTATATATATGATATATAGTAAGTTGTATTTGAAGACCCACCAAGTACGAAACGAATATGCACATGATAGTATACATTCTGTTAAGTCGACAAAAACATAATATTGTAGGAGGTTTAGTAGCTAATGTAAGAGGTTTTGCGTGGTAGCTATCTATTTTGTGAAGCAATACCATGCCTACAAAAGCCTAGTAGCTGTTGTTGAGATCCGTGCTTTTGATTAGTTCCCGATCTTTTCCCAATGGGTGATGTGAGAAGGCTAAGTCGAATTATCATACGTATATTGTACACAATGTTGAAAAAAAATTCACAGTTAGTCCAAATTGACCGTGTTCTAGACGGCAAATAAACGATATATTGTCAACAAATATGAATGTCTTATACACAAATAATTAGCAATTAACAGTGAAACAAAACGGACCGTACTCTAGACAGCAACGAAACGATATATTGTCAACACAAGTAATAATCAATTCACAAACGTCTGAATCATGATGAATACATATAAATGAATGAAAATATATGATGATATAAATAAAGTCACTGGTAAATATTGTCACTGATAATTGATGGATAAAAATCGTGTCAAAAACTGACTTGAAGAACATCACAAATAATAATTCCTCTGTTTGCTATGTTTCTAGATTATTTAATTGTAATAATCCATTGAAATATAGAATTTGTGATGTGATTGTGGAACATCTGATATCCTGATGCGTGAAATTATATCTGAATGTAAAGAAAAACTATCGAACCACTTATGCGCTATAATCCACCGCATGCTCCCTGTGTATTGCGCGCGGGTGTCTCTAGTTAATAAAGAAACCCCTATTAATTACAATTAAATTGCAGTTCAAGAAATCTCAATTAGACCTGCTTGAATTTAACAAAGATTGTTTCTAAAATCACAGTTAAGAGAAATATTGTGTAAAAACAGACTTAGTTTATTTGACCTTAAAGAGCACTATATTTGTCAAAATGGAACATCTTTGGGTTGTAACACGGAGCCGCGTGTTACAATATAACTTGATGGTCCCCAAAATCGCAAAAGGATATGATCAACTTGTGTGAAGAATAATATTACTCATAAATGTTATGTTCGCTCAACTAATTGAAACTAAATTGACCTAATATCAATTCACAATTTACTTTCCGCAGAATATTTGATTTATAATTGTCGTGTGAAATTACTTAAATAAGGTCGCCGACACTTTATTGGGTAGTGTGTTAAATAACTCAGATACACATTTAATCAGCAAATATCAAGGCATGTGATTAAAATTCAAGATTACGCGAACAATGAAAGCATGAAATATCACTCTAACTGCAGAAATTATACTTAGAATTGGTTGCTTCATTAACGATTTTTTTCATATTATTAAATAGGCGCACCTGAGGCATGTGTATATGTGCATGTATATTTATTTAAATAGAATTAATACACGTGTTTGAAACTTGATTGGAAAATTAAAAATAATAAATGATGATTAGAAACAAAAATTATTAATATAATTTTGTTTTATTAAGCTTCTTCAAAAAAACCTTTAACTTTATAAGCGCCTTGAAATATATATATATATTTAAATGATGAAATTTAAAATGACTATATTCTCCATAATTGATTATCTGTTAATTAGATAAAAAGCTTATAAATAAGCCTTAATGTTAATATAATATTCTTAATCTTTCACTGAGGTAAATTCAAGATTCCGATTTGTACAAACGTGTTTCCCACCAATTAGCTACGGCTATATACCAAATCAAAACTACCCATTTATTTCATTTATAGTTTCATCTCGAGATTTAATTGGATTTCACATTCTATGATGTGAATGCGAACTCAAGCAAATATTCTAATTCGTGTACATGGTAAATTCATATTAAGATTATCTAGTTCCAATAAAATGGATAAACATAGCGTTTTGGACATTAAACATGTGTCAATATCCATGATAAAGGTGGAGGAAACACTGTAATCTGCCCTGTGTGTTTGCTTAGGAAACGTGTGTTATATATAGTAAGTTATAGATGAAGCTGTCAAAGAATTAAAATATATATATAATGAATAAATAATTGCATTGGACTAAGCCAATGAACCAAAAGTTGATTAATTTAATAGTAGAGAGAGTATATATATATATATATATATATATATATATATATATATATATATATATATATATATATATATATATATATATATATATTGATAGTTTCTAATTTCACCATTTTTTAAAATGTAAGAACAAAACAACGTACTCCATGGAATAACATTTATTAATAAATCTTATTTCTACCAGTATCTAAAGCCATTGTTCTGGATTCGTTAGTATATTCGTTCATCCAATCTCACTGTACATTTGTTGTAACCAATCTTCTCTTCGTTATTCTAGCCTTTGTTTTGTGCAATTTAGACCACTACTTTTGTGCAATTTAGACCACTCCTTTTGCATAACGTCATTTGGTGTGTCATCGCTTTCATTGTAATTGCGTCCGTAATTGATGTATGTGTCGTATTTTGCTAAGCGTTGGCTATTTTTTAAAGGCATGTCGTTTATGTCTTTGTTCCAGTCCAATTTAATTTCTTTTGAATTATTTTCTGCACGTTTAAGCAGGGCTTCAGCTTATTAATTGCAATAGCTTCAAAAGCCAGAAGCATTTTCTCTGTTTTGCCTTGTAGAGAACTGAAAATTTTTATTACCAACAGTATTCGATATATATATATATGTTATATATATATATATATATAAGTTCTGCGCCACAAACAGTATCTATGTGTTATATATTTAAATGTATGGTGTCATGAATTTTCGAAATGTGGATTTATTGAAGTAAAAGGTGTTCAGAAATAGTTTTATTTCTCAATTTTGATAAACTTTAGTATACTTTGAATTCAATCGTGTTCTTACCATGTACCAACTGGCCAAACAAAATATTAGTACCATGTATCTGTGCGGTTCTATAATGTTGGTATTGGATACTGACACAATAGCCGTAGTGTCGCTACCCTTTACAGCCTCAGTATATATACTGCATATGGTGAATTAGCTTTGTGGTCGCGTTGTAGAAGACTTTGTATGAATTTAGATTCACTACTTCAGGTTTACACATGCGTATAGGTGATTGTGCCGTCCTATTTTGCCCACAGACCTGACTCAAATATATAGTGGGCAAAGGGTGTAGTACCGGCTCCTACTGACGAGTCGCCAGTAAGCACGAAACAAATCTTTAATTCATGCTCTCTATGATTTATCCTTCTGGCTATAATTGAACTATTTTTTAATAAGCTCACAATAACGAATAAGATGGAGATTGTTCATATTCCTATAATATACATTTGCTGCTGATTTTAATAATGAAATTATTTCAAAACCGCATCATTAAAATATGAATATTTATTATTGTGCCCAAATCCCTGATACCATTGTGGGTAATATAATTTGTTTACAGCTCCTCAGTATTCTTAGGAATAAACTAATAAAGCACGTGTTATGTTTACCTAAGTCATCATTTTGCACTATTGACTAGATAATCTCATTATAATTAACTAGTTTTCATAAAGTACGTGCATGTCGCCAAAATAATTGATGTCTATAACTGCTCTCTACATTAGTTCAAGTACAATTAGTGTTTAAATTTTGGTATAAAATCTACATACCTTGGACTATTTATTTAAGACACCATGTAAAATGGCGTAATTGTGGGTGGTCTCAGATTGTTGATTGGGGCGGTACCACATCGAACAATCCGTGCAAAAATAATATCAAGTTACGTGATAAAAAATTAATTCAGACGGACAATCGAAGTAGGATATTTCTTTCAAAACTTTCGATTTTTAACGATGACTTTCTATGTTCACAACAACTGCTCTAATTTCATTCGATAAATAATGTCATGCATGCCATTATATGCTTTTTTACACGTAACTGGTATTTAATATGTTAAATGAAGTTATTCAACATATATAACTATCTTTGTTTGACTGATGTCATTATATTTTAACATTGGTTTGCGTTAGGAATTTGTTTATAATAATATAACAAAAGCGTAATAGAAATAGACAGGGGGAATGGGCTAAAAAAAGTATTTTCAGTTAACAGATATCAATTTAGTATAATATTTATTGAAATTACTATTTCAAAATTAAATAACTGAAAGACAGAAAAAAAATCAAAATAATAAGTATTAAATGTTAATTAAGATGAACGAACTTTAATCTGCGTGCTACTCGTTAATATCCCTCTATTAATAAAAATATGAAAGATTATGAAAAATATAACTGGAAGGATGCTGCTTTCAATAATATATCAATCAGCTCAATAATCAGCCAAATGTTAAACAATATTCTTTAAAATATACTGGAACTATACTCAGATTTTGATTCTTGCAAACTACTTTTCTATCCATTAGTTAATGCCGTGATCCAAATGGAACCTAAATGATTACCAGCACTGATTCAAACATATTATTATATCGTCATTAAATTTAATAGATTCCCTCATCAATTTCGTCATCCATTTGAAAGCATATATCGATTATTATCTGCAAGTATTTCTTATTTTGGGCAGTTCATTTGACTTTACTTGACGAGCAAGATCTAATCAAGTAAAATTTCTACAATAAAATGCATTTATTTCTTTTCGATTTAGCAGTTATTTTCACCAACATACTTGAGAATCTAGACTGCATGGTATTCCATACATTCTTAATGTCTATAAGGGGTCAATTTTTTCTATTTCATTAGGCGTTCTAATCCTCGAAGTACTGTTTTCAAACTGTTTTTTTTAATATTATCCTTTGAAAGTTTTCGGAGTGCCAGCTGCATATGTTAAATCTTCGCAATTTTTATTTGCGGGTCATCGCTTTGCACTATCAGTTGCGTAAAGATTGAATTGATTTGCATTTCCAAGAACGCATCTGTTTTGCATTCGATCAGGCTGGGTACGTCTTCGTCCTTTTCTTCCGAAGGCTTTATCATCGTTCATCGGAAATGAAGTGCAATCTAATCCCCGTTGAATAGCAACAATTCGGTTTATTGTTTCTCAAAACATCCCAAGGCCTCTAGACACACTTTAACAGTATGATTCTCACAATAAATAAACTTTTTTATTACCGTAATCTAATTGACACATCAGAAGAGTAATTCAGCCTTTATCATTTATGTGACATTGAATTTCACGATAACGCTATATGTTCTCATCTTGTGATGTTAAATTTTTTAAACGTCCAAATAAAGTTTAACACAAACTTTTTCTGCAATATTTTGTACCGTATTAACAGCCTCTATAGTTACCGACTTTCCAAGCGATGTCGTATTTCAAATTTCCATATTTATACCACAAGTATTTAGTTCAATTTAATTTACCCTACGGTTCAGTGTTGAAAGATGTAATTTGTGATACATTGCATTAGATAATGTACTCACATTGGAATATTTTTATATTCTAAATCAGATTAATTTGTATCACGTCAAATTTTGACAATGTAAAATTACTCTATTACGGTCATTTAATTAAATTACTTTACGTACTGAAAAGCAATTAAAACCAATTACAGTTTGGTTTTATAAATTTGTACAAATTTACGTTAATTGAATTAAAAAATGTATATTCCGTGAAATTTATATAAATATAATTTTTAAGAAGCATACGACGATAATTACAAAGAAAATTTTATTATATTCTAAGTGCAAGTTTATATTTAATAGCGCTTTTTCTTAAAATTCATAGTATTTCCTGATTTCTATAATTTTTTTCTCTTTTCGTCACTTATTTTATTTCATATCCTAATTAAGCTTATATTTTCCAACATTTCTGTTGCGTCCATCCAATAATAATGGTAAAAGATTGGAACAGAAATTAATAATGAAGCATAGAATAAAATAAAAGAACCCCCTTTTAATAAGTCGCAAAGGAAATTATTGCTCTTATTTATTAATATAGTTTTAGAAAGGAATTTAATTCGGCCATATTTAAAATGTTCTTACTCAGAGATAAAATTTCACTGAAAGTATACTTTAATTTGGAATAATATCAACATGGTATTTCATTAGAAATCAATGTCAGTTTAACTAATCCACATCAAATAAATGGCAACGTTTTGATGCTGTAAAATTAGAAAATACTACAAGTTCATACATAAAACTTTAATTAATTTTTATTTGTTATTTAAAACTGTTGTCATATGTTAACTATATGAGTAAGATAGTTCAGCTAGATTAAGCATAATGTGATTGTACAAAAATATATCGGAAAAAGTAGGCCTGAATTATTTTTGATGGTTTCTTTTAGATCACTTGCTAAAATATTTATGATGTATAATTATGATAGCACTTTACAGGGATGATTAACTCATATATGTCTACTGATTATTTTAATTGTAAGGAACATTATTATAAAAATATTTGCGAATACCTGATTAGACATCCTTTGTCAGTAGCAAAATAATAGACGAGTATGTATTATTTGAAAAACAATATATAAGACACTATAGCCTATGTTGTATCTACGAATCTTGGATGACAAATTTGTGATCCGTAACCACGATGTAGATTATGTGCCATATTTTAAATTTTTTATTGATGAATCGATTCATTATTTGAACTACAGTTCTTAGACCTCAAGCTAATTAAAATTGATAAAATATTAATAAGAAATACTTTTAGGAATGACATTTAATCGGAAATCCTTAATTTAAACTCAAATTATTAGCATCTGTTGAATCTTTTTATTAATAGACATAAATCGTAGCTTACTCGAATTAGGCCTATTTTTTGAAATATTCAGGATTTATTTTATATATTTATACCTGCAAAATGTTGGATGTCTCAAATTAATTTAATGCCATGCTAAATAACGCAAACTCTGATAGAGCCAATGAAGATTTTGCTCTCATAATATTAGCAGACTCCAAACCAAAAATTGTTAGTAAGAACAATTGCTTGAGATTACAATATAAAAACAGTTTAAATCAGTACCTTTGGCACTAGACAACGAAACCAAAACGAAAATTTGCACCCATAGGGACAATGAGAGTGTATTGAATAACATGCATTTTAACGTCTCAAAAATGCTGGTGAAACAATGTGTAAAATCGAGGTAAATAAATAAAAACAAAAAACCTCATTTTAATGATAAATTTTTACTTTATCAGATATTGCCCATCATGCAATGTAAAACCGACTCAACATAATAAGAGTTTCATGTAGATAATAATCGACATATGCAGTTAACTGGGTGACAAGTTTGATAGAAGAATCTAATAAATGTAAAGTCTATATTATATTATGAATAAAACAACTCTAAGAATTCCGTTAGGTTCGCTTTGGATCACAGCATAAATTAATGCGAATTAAAGTAGATTGAAAAAATCAGAATAAGAGTTCCAGTAGAAATTTAAGAAGAGTATATTACTTTTTAATGATTAGTGAGCATGCAAACGTATTATTGGTTGATAAATTACTATGAGGATAATGCTACATTTTTTTAACCTTTCAATTTCCTATTTTATAATAGAGGGATATTAACGAGTTGCGTTCTGAATAACATGCATTCACTTAATTTAAAACTTTTCCGCGTATTTCTCATAAATTCGTTCCTCTATTTTGTTATTGAATTTAGTAATTATTTTGAATGCTACGTCTGGAAAACATAAATGCAATATTTCGACGATACGTTGCAGAAATGCCTCCATCTAAGATATCTTTTAATTTTTTATGTACTGAACCAGAAAAAATCTACAATCCTGCTGATAATTTTAATTTTGAATAAGATAATACTTTCTCATGATTGGTTAAAAGACAAGGATAATTGTGATCAGCAACATACCTTCTTCAGATTATGATTTCCAAATTGTGTATTATTAAAATTTAAATGTTATGCATTATATCATCATGTTAGTCAAAAATAATTGCTCGTCAGGATTCGCATTTTTTCATAATGTTACACTCGAATTATACATTAATTTTTCCTATTTCGGTGATGAATCTATTACTATTTACATCCAAACTGTTTGATGTTGATATATATTACAGTACAATAGTGAGATTTACTTATCTATATGAGACTAATTGTACATATTTATGCGATTTGATATTTTTTTATATTGTATATTTTCCAATATTTTCATCTTTTTGATGGAACATGTGTGGTTTGAATCCAAATAAAGATACTCTATTCCATTCTATAATCGAAAAGTTAAATGTTTTTTTATTAGCTGGCTCTTTCGTAGAATAATGAATTTAACTTCTGAGAACTTATGTAAAGATTTGAGCAGTTAAGGCATTATAAATCAGATAATAAGAATAATTGGTCACTTATTTACAATTGCTTCTGCTTCTAATTATAATTCATTATTGCTTTGTTAAAATCATAGGAAGTAATTTCTAGTAGCGGGACACTGCCTCTTAATTAATGTTTTGAAAGTATCTTTGTCCTGTTTTATACAATTTTGTATTTATGGATTACATATTCTTATGGACTATTGAACTTCATTTACATTTTCAGTTCCTTAATGAAAGATTTTTTATAGATGCTACATTTTCATCTTTATCGTCATTTTTATTTTAATATAATCTTTTGTATTTTCTCTATATAATCTATCCAATATTTATTAACGAATTCAAATATTTTTGTAGGAAAGATGCTATGCAATAATGTTGCTAGAATTTTTTTTAATTATAAACATTGACAATTGAAATCTTCATTTATTTAAGTCTACTCAGTGTCGAAAACAAATATACTCCGCATTTAATCAATTATCAAAAATGTTATTCAAAGTCAATTTTAAGCAGTTCTTCTAAAATTTAATGTGCTTATTATTTTAGCGTAAATTATAAGAAATTTATTTTAAATATAAATAAATTAATATCTTCATATAACACTAATTTTATTAAGAAAATTCGCAAAAATCCAGCGACCAAATTTGGATGATTCTTACCGCTATCAGTTTAAGTGAAAAATTTATTTGTAGATGAAATTACTTTTATGGTTTGAGAATCTCATGCAAAATTAATTGTATATTTTAATCTTATTCGCTCTGCAAATAACCGAGAGAAATAAGTTTTATGGGTAGCTAAAATATAGTATACTCATTATAATGTAATTATTTTAACTTTTAAAAAGAGTTGGTAGGTCAGTCCATACAAACACTATTAAACCATATGCAAGCGCTTGCTTTTTTTACTAAAAAGTATATTTAACTAATAAAAACGTTGTCATCTAGTTTGCTTTGTCACCTCAAAACAAATTATTGATACACTTCTAACAACGTTTTTAGCTGTAAATAGAGCATGAAAATTATCAAAGCTCCGCATCATTATTCAAATTCTTGTTTGCTAACAATATTTTTTTCATTTAAAAACTAGGTAGCTAAATTTGTAAATAATGATCTGTATTAAAATATTGACATGTACAGTTATTTAAACTGTGGTTCGAAAGATCTCCTAAAAGGAAATTGATTAATTTTTAATCCACTAATTTTTCAAATTTCACATTTGAAGTACAATTTTTCTTTCATAAAATATCACCTTAAAATATATCTTACCGTTGACTAAATAACATCTTTTAGTGTAGTTTCATTCATTTTACATTTTACAAACGGTGGATTAAGTGCGAAAATGTCTGTTCACAAGAGAATTTTACGTATAATTTTGCAGAAACTGTTTTTTGTTGTGCATGAGTGCTCAGAAGTATATCTCATTGTTGTACCATTTAGCGCACCCAAAAAATCTTAACTTTTATTTCTGTTATAATTGCGTCCTATTTCTGGAAAACCTGAAATGAATATAACATAAATTATTAAAATATTTTACAGCCATAAAAAATTGAACATCGTATTAAGGCAATAGTGCATAAAAAGCGCATTTATATTCTAAAGAAAAAAATTATTATTAGTATTAGAAGTGTTTTTCCATATGTAGAGTAGACTTATTTATAGAAGCATATATATGAAAATTAAAAATGCTTCTTTGCTATGGATGAAGAAATGCACCGCAGCTGATATCATTTAACAATTCCATAAATCTACTTTGAACAATATTAATTTATGTAACATAAAAATAGTTCAAATATTTCATACTTTATAAATTTATTTTCAAAATATCTGATTTTTGTACGTTATCACTATATTGACGTATTAAATTTCTTCAACATTTATTTATTTTAAGGACTTGAAATTATTTCATACTTGCCTTAATGCGTTTATTGTTGAAA
>JAQBSW010011548.1:0-19695 GCA_029291075.1 Eudiplozoon nipponicum
GGTCATGCTGTTAGTAGTAACAATTTTTCAGTTCTCTACAAGGCAAAAACAGAGAAAATGCTTCTGGCTTTTGAAGCTATTGCAATTAATAAGCTGAAGCCCTGCTTAAACGTGCAGAAAATAATTCAAAAAGAAATTAAATTGGACTAGAACAAAGACATAACTGACATGCCTTTAAAAATAGCCAACGCTTCGCAAAATACGACACATACATCAATTACGGACGCAATTACAATGAAAGCGATGACACACCAAATGACGTTACGCAAAAGGAGTGGTCTAAATTGCGCAAAAGTAGTGGTCTAAATTGCGCAAAACAAAGGCTAGCATAACGAAGAGGAGATTGGTTACGACACATGTACAGTGGGATTGGATGAACGAATATACTAACGAATCCAGAACAATGGCTGTAGATACTGGTAGAAATAAGATTTATTAATAAATGTTATTCCATGGAGTACTTTGTTTTGTTCTTATATATATATATATATATATATATATATATATATATATATATATATATATATATGTATATATATGTCTCTGCGTAATATGTATAATATACTTATTTATAATTATATATAACCACATCTTATAAAAACATCCATTTATATATACGTCCACACGCTATATCTACGCATATATAGATAAGCATATAAGCAACCATGTGGGTTCTTCCCACATCTTTTATAAATATCTATATATCCATCATATATATATACCATATATAATATGAATATCATACAAGCAACACTGTGAGTCCCTCAACGGATAAATTATATCAGTCAAGAAGTTTTTGTTAATATTTATATGTCAAAGTTTATATATAGTCATATATTTATGTATATATATATATATGTATATACCTATCTATAAGCAATTAAATGGGTTCGTTGAACCTACAATTCGCCCTAAGTGTATAGTATATTTACGTTTGAATATATATATATATATATCTACACGTCTACACCTCATATATATATATATATATACACAAATATACATAATGTCTATATCAATCCACATAAGCAACTATGTGAGACCTTCTCACCTTATATATTAAATCTAAATATTCTTCTACATATATATTTTGAATATCTAAATAAGCATTTAAGCAACCACATGAGTTCCCCCACATCTTATATGAATATTTAGAATCATTCATATATATGTATCTGCGTAATATGTATATAAATATAGATACATATATCTGTTAAGTATATTTAGATAAACATATAAGCAACAACGTGAGTTTCTCTCACATCTTATATAAATCGAATTGTTCATCATATATATATATATATATATATATATATATCAAAATCAAAATTTTGTTGATCTTTCTATGTGTCCGGAACAGAAATTAAAATATAGACATCATGGATTGGTGTGTATGTCAATCCATTAAGTGTGCTTACAGTTATTCAAAAAAAATGTCACTTTAGTAAAATACACATGTTTATACGTGGTTTGTGCGCGGAGGGGGACAAGGCTAAGTTTTTTGTATACATTTGAGTATTAGAGACTAGGTATGAAGACTGGATATTAGGAAGACAATTAAAAATACATTTGGAATTAAAATAAATATAAATATATCTGTCTTGAATGAGGTTACCACATTTGCCACAAGTTGTGTTTTACTCCTGTGCGTATTGTGTCAACCCTTAAAATGAGCCTGGAAATTCGGGCTCGAAAATTAGGAAGAAGAACAATGGAAAATCTTGTTCCAACGTCTTTTTCAGATAATCAGCTAATTGAAGGCTTAAAGAAGAAGGGACAAGTGAGAACCCATCAATTGAGGCCAAAAATTACATCACCCGAAAATGATGAAATTTCAAGATTTTACCGATCTATGAGTGCTATCAATTGTTCCGCACATGAAAAATGCGGTCAAATCCACAATAAGAAGGACAGCACTGCGCAACGAAATTCATCTTTTGAATGATTTTATAATAATTAAAATGGATCCTGAGGTTATGAAATTTTACCGATTTGGAAAGAAACCTGATTGAATTACCTTTAAAGTATTTCACTAAATCAATGGACAGATGCGTATATTTAACCGGTTTGGAAGACTTACGACAAAGGAGTAAGATCGGATTAATTTGCAATTACTCCGCCATATGTTGTAAATGTTGCAGGGTAACTTCCTTTTTTCATTAAAATTTGCCTTATATACGATCAATTGCCAATTGTACTATGATAAAATCCGCAGATATTATTTCATTAAATTTTGGAGTACTGAAATAGAAAAATGTTACGATTGTTTGGATTTTTTGCATTTTAACGTTGCTTATATATTAGCTTTGGTTAGCAAGTTAGACCATGGTCAAGGCGTGCGCGTAGTTTAAATTTTTATAATTTTTGCCATTGAAATTTAATTTGATTATTGCTATTCAAAATTTAAGCCTTCAAATCATAAAATTCATAAAATAATTTCATATTTTTACATATATATGACATGTGTCCATACAGTTTTATTTATTTTATAACCCGTCATCGGTGGTTTTATATTATGTTTAAATATTCAGCTTATCACTGTCATCTTATTGTCTGCGTTATATTGACTGTAAATTTCTTCTATAATGTGTCAAAATCGGGTATCTTTACAAATCCTTTTCTTATATTTGTTTTAATGTCAAATGTATTTGTACTTGAATTGAGATATCATGTATTTGATGGAGCTCAATGAAATTATAACGTATCAGGCGATTAAATCCTACATAACGTGATATAAATTCTTCATGAACTTATTTTTAAAAAAAATAACTACGTGAGAACAATCCATATCTTAAGATCCTCAGACCAAATTTACTCAAAGCACTGTGCAACTTTTTGCCAACATTCATCAACTAAATTATCAGATTAGACACATGTTTAGACTACAGTGAAAATCTTTAAATACCTATCCATTAATAATAAATCTTAACAAGAAACCTGAGCAGACACTTATTAATGGTTGTACATACATATTTAATAAGCTATAATTTAAAGACATCATTAGACAATGATAGAAAACCATTTAAAGCAAATTCAACTCTACATTCTGCATTCGCCATTACAAAAATTTGTACAACATCCCACTCTACAGACACATTTTCAATTCCCTTATAAACAAAGATTAGTTCTTCTGCCAACCACAAGCGTTTATAGCGTACTTAGTCATTCCTATATAACTACTGACAAAAACCACACAATCCACAACCAATCTGAATCAACAGAGGCCATTTTTACCGCTGTGTCACGATGGCTGGTTGGTTATATTGTTGGACTAGAAATCAAATGGGGTTTCCCTGCATAGAGTCAAATCCTGCTCGCGACGTTTAGGCAATGAAGTTTCGGCAAGAACTGGCAAACAAAAAATATAATATTATTTAATTGTAATGAAAAAACCAATGTGAAAGATGTAGAGAAATTAAATGATTTAATCAGGGGCACGACAGAGCCTGATATAACGAAATTTTACAGGGTGGGCAAGCAATCTGAACGACGAAGACCGGTTGTGGTGAAATTGTCAAAACGACGACGAACATGCAAGTTGAAGATTTTAATAAGAAGAAAGGGGAGTATCATAATTTCCACAGCATTTTCATTGGCAGAGACAAGACGTTTCTACAAAAGAAACTGTCAACAGCAAAAAAGTTGAAGAAATATCAAAATGAAGGATCATCTAATCTAGAACAGGCTACCATAAAGAGCGTGTTATTAAAATCACAAAAACGGTGCATCGCTAATGAATATCGTGGACAGCAGAGAGAAGAGAACAATAGCTACAATACCAAAAAAAATAATTATAAAGAAACCAAAAAGTTAAATCAATAAATATCGAAAACTGTAAATATATGTCGTATTGTACATATACTTTATTTTATGCCAACTGAAGTGTTAAGAACAAAATAATTGTGCTGTGTAATTTTATAATTTTATCTGAAACTTGATTGAACAAGGACATTGAAAATCACGAATTTGACATTCCTCTTTATTTTCTATTTAGAAAAGACAGATCGCTGGATGAGAGAGGCGGAGGAGTACTTATTTATAGGAAATCTATATTAAATGCCAAAGTATTACATACTAGTGAATATAATACTGTCGTTGATTTTTCATCTATACAAATCCATAATCTGATCTTAACCACAGTTTGCAATACGCTGTATGCTAGTTTATATAATAATCAAATATTTACCAATTCTTTTCTATCTATTTTGGACTGCCATGGTTATAATTCTGTGGTAGGTGATTTTAATAAGTTGCATGACTGTGAAATGATCAATCTTTTTTCTAATAATGATCTCAAGTAGATTATAAAGTACTCAAATAGAGGTTCGGAATGCTTGAATTATGTATATTTAAAAGTTGAAGCGGTGTACTCACACAGTTATTATGTTGTAAACTATTTTAAGGAATTGGATCACAAACAAATTATTATACAATAGAACAACTTGAACAGCAAAACACAAAAAAAACAAATTTGAGAATACATACGTGCAATGTTCCAGAATCAACTGGAATCTTGCCAGAGATTTAAACGTAATGATTGATTATGAAAATTTTTACATTATGATCACTGATGAATTTATTTCTTCCGTTCCTACGTTATTATCTGATGTGTTTCAGGCATTTACGTTTATGGTTATTATACGAAAGGGAATCGATAGGAAATTATGTAAACTAAGAATTAAACGAGATATTATAATGAAGTTTAGTCTTATAAATAGTATTAAAAAATGAGGTTAGATTTAATTGACAATAAAATTAATTCATCACAGCTGATAATCCGTCAAAGATCAGAAAGAATCATTTTCAGTAAACTGAAGAGTAACCCTAGACTATGATACAAACTCCTTTAAGACTACAGTAACTATAAGGAGAAATTAAAGCTTGTATTACCTGTGGATAAAACTGAGTGTGAATTTCTATGTGAATTGGGTGAAGTACTTGGCAATTTGGTATGTAATCCACAGAATGAAAGCAATTTCATGGATATAACTGATCTTTCATGTGACCTCGAACAAACAACAGTGATGCATTGATAAAATTAATGTTAAAAATAAAATAAAAAACGATCACATTTGTATATCGATTAATAACCTTTATCAATTTACATTGCGCTCTGCAATGTTATAAATAGAATTTTAAAGAATGTGGAATTATCAATCGATATTCTAGCGATAGTAGCTAAACTGTTGTCAAAGATAAGTAAGCCAACGTGCGCCAGTGATTATAAACTTATCTCTATTATCCCTTCATTTTTGAAGATAATAGAACGACTGATACTAGATTATTTAGAATGTATGTGGCCGGTTGGTTTTGAAACAAATCAACATGTCTTTACGAAAGATAGATCGATCATTACTAATATTATTTCTATGTGGAAACATGTAATTACATTTGATGAGAAAAATATAGATGCGTTAATCCTATTTATAGATATCTCAAAACTTTTGACTCTATCAGTTTTGATGCTATTTTGAAGGTGATTATTTTATTGAATATTGATCCAATTATTTTTAGATTACTCAGATACTATTTATATAATCTAAGAATGAGTATTCAAGTAAATGGTTTGATATCAAAATCGAAACGAGTAACAAATGGAATTCCACAAGGGTCAAGTTTAGGGCCAATTTTATTTAAAATCGTATTTGCTGATGATTTAAAAATAATCTTTCCAATGGATGCAAAAAAAGTTGACTTCTCCATAATTAATGTGAGACTAAATTTGTATGACGTAAGTAGGTTTTTGATAACTCGGGGGTTGAGAATATACTGTAAAAAGACGAAAGCTTTAAAAATAGGTAATAGAACTGAATTTAGTTCTGTTTATTTTCATGATATTGTGATTAATGATATTTTTAAGATCAAACTTCAGCAATTAATTAAGTATTCAGGCATAACTATTCAATATTCAGCTTCTGCTAAGGGACACAATGAAAGGATAGTAGGCAGTGCTAAGAACAGATGGGCACTAATAAATAGAAATATCTTATCGAATGATATAAAATTTAAAATGTATATAATTTGGATTAGATCGATACTAGAATATGCTGTCGCTATTTGGAATTCATTAAAAAGGGGCTTATCAAACAAGAAAGAAGCTGTGCAAAGAAAAGTTGTGAAAAATATTAGCCCTGTCTCCTGCACTGCATACGCCAGTAGATTAACGTTCGTATCTTTGCGAACTTTATAGTTTCCGAGGATGTGCTATTACAAAAAGTTTTACATTTGAGCCAGTGGAATGGTGCCTATATGAATCCAATTATAAAGATTCATGAAGTTGGAACTAGAGAACGCCTCTATATAAGATGTCTTTTAAAGTTTTATGTATTGAACTAGAAAAAGTCTACAATACTGCCGTCGTTATTAATTTTGATTATTATATTACGTTCTCGTAGTTCAATAAAAGACAAGAATAATTGTGATCAGCAACATACATTCTTGAGATTTTTATTTCCAGGTTCTGTTATAACACGCGGCTCCTCGTCACAACCCTACGATGTTCAAATTTGAAAAATATAGTTCTCTTTAAGATTAAATAGTCTAACTCTGGTTCTTACACAATATTTCTCTTAACTGTGATTTTAGCAACAATTTCTGTTAGTTTCAAGCAGTTTTAATTGAGATTTATTGAACTGCAAATTTAATTTTAATTAATAGGGTTTTGTTTAATATATATACACACCTGCGCGTAATACGTAGGTAACATGCGGTGGATTAATGTGTCTAAATTCTCAAACACAGGATTTACTTGTTTTACATGCCTTAACCATTTCTTACACAACTACTAACAGTTCAGTTATGATTCTACTGATTCAAACTTCAGGTGTTTCTCAATCCTTTATCCGAAACTCTATACTTCACTAGATTTATGTGATTAACACTCAAAACTTAGCAAACAGTGGACTAATTATTTATGGTGCTCATTATGACTGCTTTTACACGATTTCTCTCCATCAATTATCAGTGAAAATAAACCACATTCCAAGCACTTTCGGGATTATTTATTGTGTTTCTTTTCATCAATTATCAGTGACTTTAAACTAAACTGCTAATCCTCGTACATTTTCAATCATTCAAATGAATTCATCACGATTCATTCGATTGTGTTCATTGGGACTACTCTTGTATAAGACATTTAATTGTGTTGACAATATATTATTTTGTTGCCGTCTATTTGGTTTAACAGAGAATTGATTCGTGCATTACAACATAACATTCTATAAACGTCTGATAACACGGATGAGTCTTCTCACTTCACCCTTCGGTAAAAGGTCAGGGACTAATGATGTGTACTAGTAGTGATAATAGCCACCATTGCAATGTAGGAATGGGATAATATGACTAAATAGACAGCTACCCGCAAAACCTATTACAATAACTATAAAACCTTGTACACTGTATTATTAAAATTGAATTGTTATACAGTATATCATCATGTTAGTCTAAATTACATATAATCAATTGGTAGTCATGATTATCGTTTTCTGCATAATGCTACACTCGAATTATACCTTAATTTTGCCTATTTCGATGATGAATCTATAACTATTTATATGATCGATTTTTGTATAAGTGCGATTAATTAATAAGACAGTTTGTTTCCAATATCATGATAATTATTACAGCCGAATACTTACTTTACTTTACTGCGGCTGACTCCTTTTGGAGGATAAGCCGGCTCCATTGATATATTTCATGGAGTTTCTTGGGAATTTGGTACAAGTGGTGTCCCCTCACCACTCGGCAATAATAATAATAATAATAATAATAATAACAACAACAACAACAACAACAACAACAACAACAACAACACAATAATAATAATAATAATAATAATAATAATAATAATAATAATAATAATAATAATAATAATAATAATAATTTTTTAAAAATATTAATAATAATAATAATGAAAAAAATAATAAAAACAATATATTGTTTATATTATAAATTGTTTTCTGCTGCATATTTCTTTGTTTTGCAATGTGATCGACTAGGCCCTGATTTAAATGTCAATATGATTGTACATTATAACAAGAGAGAACTACTTACCTATGATACTAATTGGTCATATTTATGAGATATAAATCTTTTATATTGTACATTTATTATATTATTATATTATATTATATATATATATATATATATATATATATATATATATATATATAGTATATTATCTTGTAGGAAGTTTTGTAGCTAATGTAAGAGGTTCTAAGCTATTTTTCTATTTAGTGCGATATTGTCCTCCTACCTAATATCTGGTAGCCGTTATTACGATCCGCATTCATGATTAATCCATGACCCTTTTCCAAATGGTGATGTGAGAAGGCACCAGCATCAAGTCATTGTATTATAAATTAAAATGTTATTAAGCAAATCGTGTAAAAGTAGTCACAATAAGCACCACAAATAATTAGTCCACTGTATGCTAGATTTTGAGAGTTATCAAAATTGTCAACCCAAGTTACCATCTCGATATGAAAGTTGTCACAATAAACACTGTAATTAGATCCAAGTTTTGCGTTGTTACAATAATCTACTGTATGCTAGGTTTTGAGTGTCAAATTCCATAAATGCTTTGAACTGCAGGGTTTCGGATAAATAATTGATAAATACATAAAATATAAAACAGGAGAGTCTTAATTGTACTATTGGTGGTTATGTAAAAATGATTAAGGCGCACAAAATATGTAAATCCTGGGTTTGAGCGTTAAGTCACATAAATCCACTGCATGTTACCTGCATATTGCGCACGGGGTCTGTTATTATTAAACAAAACCCTATTAATTACTGTAGAGGCTCCTAACCTATTCGTGTCTGAGAACCCCATAGATGCCAGATCGCTTGTAGTCCTAAAATTTACAGTAGAGTCTGATATGCTTATATTTCCATTCGCATCTGCTAAACTCAAATCCGCAATATCCTGTACTAACCTACTTGTCTCCTCAAATTTAATATCAGCCTCCATGTCTGGTTAGTTTAATTATTAAATCGACACTTAATGTTAGGCAATCGGAATGCGAAAGCTGTCTCGAGCAAACTCCCAAACAAATAATCTGGAAGGAGATATACGTGAACAACAGAATAATAAAATTACCTGTTCCAGAACGTCCCTTCTATGTGTGCTTCAATAACAAAATATAAGACAGTTTATAGCAGATAATATATTGTTAATATGTATCCGTTTTTAATAGAAGAAAATGTGAAAATTGCAGCAGACCAAAGGATGATACAACCCGTCGAGGACCGTGACACTCGAAAACTGAAAATGGCGCACAATTCAAAGTCAAGTATTTAAACAAAGAATGTTCTGGAAAATAAAAGAAAAAATTCTTTTTAAATAAAATTCTTTACAATCAGCCATGGTGGTTTAAATTTATCAGTTAATGTTACTTTAATTTGGCGGAGGATTTATCTTCCTCCACATACACCACCTTCTCAAAAAAAGACGGCTAGTAATAGACGTAATCATGATTCTTCGGCTGACGTTGCACTCTTCCAGAACGAGTTGTGCATAATGGCGCCCCTGAAGTCGTCATCTCGCCCGGTACAGTTTTCACTGGTTCTTCCATATCATCTGGTATTGCCAAACAGTTTTCATGCTGTGAACTGGTAGAATAAGATTTTACTATATTAGACAACGCGTCTTCTGAGTTCTGCATTTCGTTATGTGCCTGTATGGTGGGATTGCACACATCAGATTCGCCCATAGAACGACGGTCATTCAACGCATCTGTTAATTCAGTGATACCGTCTATCCAGATAAACTGGGGAATGCAACGATCCAACGTAACACAATCCTCAATGCCATTTATTTCTATGATGACATTCTTGTCAGTCATCCTCTTGACCTTGTATGGTCCTTTATAAAATGGTGTCAGACAGTTCTTCCTATTTTCATTAGTTATATACACATGCGAAGCCGATTTTAGATCAGAGGACACATAGCATTTGTTTTTAGCTTTTCTAGTCTTGGTCGGAGCTAAACGACACATCTTATCTCTAAGTGCTCCTACGAACCAATCTACATAACTAGAAGCCCAATCAAGACTACTTGGAGTTTCTATTAGAAGATCTCCAGGCAAACTTAATGGTTCTTCATAAACCAGTTCTGCTATTGAAGTACCTAATTGTGCCCTACATCTGTTGCGCATGGCGAGTTGTACTATAAGAAGATCGTGTATCCAGCTTGTTCCACTAGAATAGAATAGAATAGAATAGAATATCTTTATTTGGATTCAAACCACACATATTCCATCAAATAATAAAATTGGAAATTGTACAATATATATTAAAATAATTATCACATCACAATAATTGTGCAATTCATCTCATGTAGATAGGTATATCTCACTAGTTGTACAATACAATATATCAATATCAGAAAGTTCGACTGAAAAGAATAATATATACATCATCAAATTAGGAACAATTAAGGTATAATTCGAGTGTAACATTATGCAAAAATTGAGAACCATGACTAGCAATTGATTGTATGTAATGTTAACTAATTTGAAGATATAGTGCATAACATTTCAATTATAATAATACAAAACTTGGAAATAAAAATCTCAATAAAATCTGTTTCCGATAACAATTATCCTTGTCTTTTATTCAACCATGAGAAAGTATTATCATAATCAAAAAAATAAAAGATATCAGCAGGATTGCAGACTTTTTCAAGTTTAGTAGATAAAGTTTTAATAGACATCTTAGATGGAGGCATTTCTCTAAGCCCCTTCGGCAATTGGTTATAAATTTTGTAGATTTTCGAGAAAGAGAATAACTTGCTCGCTACATTCCCCACAAAAGGAGGAGATATTGCCATATGTCCAGATCTAGTTCCAATTTCATGACTCTTTCTTATCGGAGTCATATAGGCACCAGTCCACTGGTTCAGATGGAAAACTTTTATAAAATAACACATCCTCCGAAACCACAGAGATTGCAATGACGCAAACTGTAATCTAGAGGCGTATATAGTGCAAGAAATAGGACTAATATGTTTCACAACTTTTCTTTGTACAGCTTCTATCTTATTAGACAAACCCTTTTTTAATGGATTCCAGGTAGCGACAGCATATTCTAGTACCGGTCTAATCCATATTATATACATTTGAAGTTTTATATCATTTGATAAAATATTTCGATTTATTAGTGCCCATCTTTTCTTGGCACTGCCTACTATACTTTCAATATGTCTCTCAGCAGAAGCTGTACATTGAATAGTTATGCCTAAATCCTTAATTTCTTGCATAAGTTTAATCTCAAACACATCATTAATAACTGCATCATGAAAATAAACATAATGAAAGTTTGTTCTGTTCCCTATTTTTAAAGCTTTCGTCTTTTTATTGTTTATTCTCAGCCCTAGTGTAAACAAATATTTACTCAAATCATACAAATCTAAAGTCACATTATTTTTGGAGAATTCGACATTCTTTGGATCAATTGGGAAGATTATTTTTAAATCATCAGCGAATTTGCAAACTCGACCGTTAAGGATCTTAGTTTCCAAATTTGCTAATACAATTTTAAATAAAATTGGCCCCAAGCTTGATCCCTGTGGAACTCCACTCGTTACTCGTTTTGATTTTGATATCAAATCGTTTACTTGAATACTCATTCTTCGATTATATAGATAGTATTTAAGTAATCTAAAAATATTCGGTTCAATATTCAACAAACTAATCGCATTCAAAATAGCATCAAAAGATATAGAGTCAAAAGCTTTTGAGATATCTATAAATACAATTAATGCATCTAACTTATTCTCGTCTAATGTGATTACATGTTTCCACATGGAAAGCATATTAGTAGTTGTCGATCTACCTTTCGTAAAGCCATGTTGACATAAGTCAAAATCAGCCGGTAACATACGTTCTAAATGATCTAGTATCAATCGTTCTATTATCTTCAAAAACGAAGGGATAATAGAGATTAATCTATAATCACTGGCGCACGTTGGCTTACTAACTTTTGGCAACGGCTTAGCTACAATCGTTAATATATCAATTGGTAATTTCCCATCATTCAAAATTCTATTTATAAAGTTGCAGAGTGCATTTCTAAATGTTAAGGGTAATTGAATTAGATTATCAATCGAAATACCAAGGTGATCTTTTTGTTTTTTTGATTTGATTTTTAACATCAATTTTATCAATTCATCACTGTCAATAACAAGTCCTGGTTCCTGGCCTCCCAAAGGATCTGATAGTTCTATAAAAGTTCTCTCATTCTGTGGATTGCATATCAAATTGACAAATACTTCCTCCAATTCACAGAGAAATCCAGACTCAGTTTTATCCACAGGTAGTATAAGCTTTAACTTTTCCTTGTATTTACTGTAATCTGTGAGGAGTTTAAATCCTAATCGAGGATTACTCTTCATTTTGGCCAAAATAATTCGTTCTGATCTTTGACGAATTATTAGCAGTGATGAATTAATTTCGTTATCAATGGAATCTAACCTCATTTGTTTAATACTATTAATAAGACTACACTTTATTATATTATCTCGTTTAATTCTTAGTTTACACAATTTCCTATTAATCCGTTTCGGTATAATGTCCGTAAACGTAGATGCCTGAAATAAAACAGATAATAACGATGAAACAGAAGAAACAAATTCATCAGTATTCAAGAAACAAAAACTCTCATAATCAATCAGTATGCTTAATTCTCTAAAGAAATTCCAGTTTATTCTGGAACAGTGCACGTGTGCATTTTCATAACTTAGTTTCTGTGTTATGCCACTCAAGAATTTCCATTGTAAAATAATTTGTTTATGGTCCAATTCTTTGAAATAATTGACAACTTCATAACTGTGCGATTTCACCATTTCAATTTCTAAATATACATGATCTAAGCATTGCGAACCTCTAGTTGATTCATTTATAATCTGCTTGAGATCATGGTTAGAAAAAAAATTGGATAATTCACAGTCCTGTAACTTATTAAAGTCACCTACCACTACATTATAGCCATGGCAGTCAAAGATAGATTGAAAAGAATTGGTAAATGTTTGATCATCAAATAAAGTAGCATACGGCGGTCTGTAAACCGCTGTTAAGATCAGATTATCAAATTGTATAGATAAGAAATCAATGATAGCATTATCATCACTAGTATGTAAAATTTTCGCCTTAAATACAGATTTACAATAAATGAGTACTCCTCCACCTCTTTTATCCAGCGATCTGTCCTTTCTGAATAAAGAATAGTGAGGAATATCAAATTCATGGTTTTTAATATCCTTGTTAAGCCAAGTTTCGGATAATATTATAAAGTCGAAATCATTACTTATTATAAAATTACACAGTAAAAAGTTCTTATTTTTAACACTTCGAGAGTTAGCATAAAATAGAGTAAATGTAGATAGCGACTTATCTAAACAAGTGTCGACTTTTACTGATTCAACCTTGATGGCTTCTTTACTATTCTTTTCACGGGCCTCGAGGCCATACTTCCTTTCCCCCCTCTGTCCACAACAGTTAATAACGATACATCGTTTTTTGATGTTGCAGTCTCACTCGATTGAGTCCGTTTAACAGCTTCATCAGACATTGGCGGTTTCCGTTCCTGATTGTTCTTTAACTTTTTTACTTTTGCCAATTTCCGTTGGAGGAACGTTTTGTCCCGTCCAATAAATATGCTGTGAAAGCTCAAATTCTCCTCTTTCTTTTTATTGATAGATTCTAATTGCATATTTGTTGGCCTTTTTGATAATTTTACAACTACTGGCCTTGGACGATCTGATCGTTTCCCCACCCTATAGCATTTAGTAATAGCTGTATGCGTTTCTTCTTTTATTAAAGTATTTAATTTCTCGACGTCTTTCACATCGGCATCTTCATCTAGATTAAATAAAACTAATTGATCCTGTTTGCTATTACGTGCTGAAACTTCGTTTGCTAATATATTTAGCATTTCTTCACCAGATGATTTATCTATAACTAGCATATCACCTTCCACATTTAAATCGGCCAATTCAATCCATGGTTGAACATCAGTCTGTAATTTGTCTAGCTTCACAAGTAATGTCTCATTCTGTTCAACGAGATCAACTATACGCGCACTTAAAGTTTCATTATTTTTCACCACTTGCTCCAATTTTTTTGCATTCACAATTCAATCATTCTTCAATATGGACATTTCATTCTTCATCAATTCCATGGAGTTCTGAAGATCCATAACAATTTTTTCCATATCGGAATGCGACAAAATCGGAGCCATGTCAAACTGCGCGCGTCAGTTCAAAAATGTTCTGGAAAATAAAAGAAAAAATTCTTTTTAAACAAAATTCGTTACAATCAGCCATGGTGGTTTAAATTTATCAGTTAATGTTACTTTATATCTGGCGGAGGATTTATCTTCCTCTGTAAACGCCCCGGCTTCAAGTAAATGCCGTACGACGTTACAAACTCGGTAAGGTGCTCTGAATAGAGATTAGTTACTGATATGGGGGCCCTTAAGAGGGCCTGGTAATGCTTTCGCTTGAAGTCTTCAGAGGTTGAAGATGTCCTAGAGCCTTGGGTGGACTCTGGTTGAGTTGTCGCTCCCGTGGTTGAGCTGTGATCGCGTTGTGGATGGTGTCCTGCAGGTCCTGCATTCAATTGGCTCGTCTCTCCGGTATCCCGCAACAAGATGAGTCACGGATGTAGTTAGTTGTTGGTGAAACTATCAAATCACCAGCGTAGGTATTGACAGCCGACAGAGCGCACACGTATTGACAGCCGACAGAACGCACACGCGTGAAGCAGGTAGAAGGCAAATGCCACAACTGACTTGCATGGTAAATTACCGTGCTTAAATAGCATGCAATATGTACTTGCACGCTATTGGTTAAACGTGGTTCAACGGCAACTTCGCTTTTTTCTCATTGGTGCAACGTAAATAAATTTGAATTTAATTTACGCAATATGTCGGCGATTGATTTGTGTCGTTACAACACTTTCCTCTCTGAAAAAAGAAAAAAATATTCCTCTCTGCGAGGCTAGATAAGAAATGCATGACAGAGTTCGAACCAAGTTAAGCAAAAATATGATGAACCATAAGTGCTGGGCTTAAATATGCTTGTTGGTTGCTTCAACAATGATATGATGCCAGGTAACCACTAGGAATTGCTACACAAATTGTTAGCTCTAGTGGACGGTCATAGCACGTGAGGCAAAATAGAGCAGTGTAAGTTTTTGGAGCCGCAGCGTGAAGATTTCGAGGTAAATCGCCTCTGAATTTGCCAGGTTTAAGTTAAAACCTAAGCAGGTTGGATCGTCGTCAATGTGTTTGTATACGAACAAAGGAGCTAGAGTGCTCGACGTTGGGGTGATGATATTTGTAGAGTGGTCTTTGTGAAATAGATAAAGTTGAGATATGCATTGAAAGTGGCCTGTACCATGATATGAAGCTGATCACTACTTAGTGTTGCTACACGAAAGCGTTAGCTCTAAGTAGCTGGTCATACCAAAATAGGCAGTGTAATGTCATGTGTGAGAAATACATTATAATGTAAAAATATATATACATTAAAATCAAAGGTAATTGCATAAAAATATGTACACGAACATTGCCTCAGAGATGGCATAATACCGAAGAACAGTTCAAAAGTGCTACACAGTTGTTAGCAAAAACAGCTGGCTATACCACGTGAGACAAATACGAAAGATAACGAAAGGTTTAAAAAAATTTTATAGTTAATTTTAATGTTTAAAAAAATTAATTACGCGTTATACAAAGCAGGTTATTGAGATTGTGGGCAGACGGAGCCTGAGACGTGTGTAGAAGGTTGAACGCTCTCAGGATCAGGTGGTTCGATAAACGGTTTCAACCTGTCTATGCTTACTGATGTCGGTGTAGCGCCTTGCATAATGATGAAGTATTTTGGTTGTTTGAGCAAAATCGGGTAAGGACCGCGATACTTTGGTTGTAGTGGTGCAACAGCATTATTGTTGCGAACGAGTACTCTCTTGCAGCTGTGGAGCTGTGGGTGAACGAAGACTGGACGAGGCGTGTGTCTCAGCTGCTGTTCGGACATGTTACCGAAATGAAGTCGAAGGCGGGTAGCTTCGTCTTGTGGGTCATCTTGTGCCGGTAGTAGACGTGGGAGCTGACTAGGCAGGCGTAGATCCATGCCATACAAGAGTTGTGACGCAGACGTTTTAATGGATTCTCGAGTACGGGAACGCATGGCCAGCAGAACTAAAGGTAGTGCATCGACCCAGTTGCCATTAATGGACGAGGATGCTAAAGCTGCTTTGAGTTCCCTATGCATTCTCTCTACCATGCCATTAGCTTGGGGATGGTAGGCAGTCGTCTGGCGTAAGATGCATCCCATGTACCGCAAGGTGGTTTTGAAACGATCAGATGAGAAGCAAGTGCCTCTGTCCGTGATGACCTCATTGGGAACACCATAATTGGATATCCATGCAGAGATAAAACCGTTAGTTACTTCGTCTGCAGAAATGGTGCCAAGAGGTAATGCCGCAGGCCACCGTGTAAATCTATCGATCATAGTTAGAAGGTAGCTGAAACCTTGAACCTTTGTCAGATGAACTATGTCGATGTGGACGATGGCTAGGCGAGAAGTAGACCGAAAATGTTGCAACTTAGAACGAGTGTGTCGTGTGATCTTGTTTTTCTGACAAATAGCACACTCTGAGACCCATCGTTTAACATTCTGCCTAAGTCTGTGACCCCAGAAACGATCTGTAAGAAGTCGGACAGTCGCTTGGCTTCCTGGGTGAGAAATTGAGTGAATTGAATCGAAAACTTTTCTCTGAAGGCTGGTCGGCAGAACTGGCTTGTTGGGCTGCGTACCCGTGAAGTAAACAATTGGTAAGCCTTCCCACAGACGGCATATGAACTTGGTTGGGTGACGGGCTATTGATCTTTGAATGTGAATGTCACCGCGTTGTTCAGTTCGCAGGAGAGTTGGCGTTAGTGCAGGTTCACTGAGTGCCACGGAGTTGACAGTGAATGGTGACGGCGAAGGTGGTTGTAGAGAGACGTCTGGCCTGGACAGGGCATCTGCAATGAAGTTCTGTTTGCCCTTGACGTGAAAGACGTCAAATTGCCATTCGCTTAGACGAGAAAGCCGTCTTTCCACTCTGGCAGGGTACTTGGCGATAGATGAAGTTGCGTTTCGAAGTGCGCTAACTAGTGGTGCATGATCTGTGAAAACAACAAATCTGCTACTGCCAATGATGCTGATAAAATGTCGCACTGCGTCGTGGATGGCGAGAAGTTCTCGGCCGAAAGTGTCGTACCTCGTTTCTACCGGTTGGAGAGTACGCGAGTAGAAACTGATAGGCTTCCGAACTCCGTCGATCTCTTGTTCCAAAGTGGCTCCAATAGCGAATTCAGAAGCATCTGTCGTGAGTAGAAATGGCTTTTCAAAATCTGGATGCGTTAGCATTGTGGCATTTGCTAACGAGTTGATGGCAAGTCGAAGTAATTCCTCGTCTTCGGATGACCAAGCAATGATGGAATTCTTGCTAAGTCCTTTTCGGTTCCGCAGGTGCCTGCACAAAGGATAAAGTTGTTTTGAAAGGCCTGGAAGGAACTTGCGATAATAGTTTAGTACTCCCAGGATTTTCTGCAAATCGCTCAAAGTCCTTGGTGACTTGATATTCTTGATTGAATTCGTCTTTGACGGCAACGGTTGAATACCTTGGGCCGTGATACGATGCCCTAAGAAGTCGACGGATGAAGTTGCAATCTGCGTCTTGTCACAGTTGATCTTGAGTCCGTGGTTGGATAAGCGTGAGAGGACATTTCGTAGATGTTTCGCATGAGATTCTAGATCTGGACTGAATACCATAATGTCATCGAGATATGACATACAATAAGCAGAGTCGTCGCGAAGTATGTTGTCTATGAATCTTTGAAATGTCTGAGTAGCACACTTGAGTCCAAAAGGCATGTAAAGATATTCAAAAAGGCCAAATGGAGTGATGACTGCAGTTTTCTCGATATCCTCTGGTGCTACCGGTATGTGATGGTACGCTTGTCTGAGGTCAATCACTGAGAAGAAATTGCTGCCGTTGAGTTTTTCAAGTAAAGTGTTGATATTTGGAATAGGATATGCATCAGATCTTGTCACTGAATTTAGCTTACGGTAGTCTCCACAGGCTCTGTACGATCCGTTTGATTTTGAGACTAAGTGCAGTGGTGACGCCCATGAACTTTTCGATGGTCTGATGATTCCCTCTTCCAAAAGCCTTGAGAATTCTTCTTGGGCAGCTTTCAGCTTAGCAGGAGCCAGTGGTCGCTTCTTGAGTGCAATAGGTTGTCCTTCTGTGACGATATGATGCATCGTGTTGGAGACTCGTAGCTCTGACTTGTTAAGATCGAAAAGCAATTTGTATTTTCGAAGAGCTGCTGATATCTCTGCTGAATGATGCACTGGGGTTGGCTGAATGACCTGTAACTCCAAACGCTCGGAGGCAAGTGTCCAAAAGCTTTGTTCAAGTCCGGTGGAGGGGTCGATGATCTTTTGATTGGCAAGATCAACAATGAGCCGAAATTTTAGAAGGAAATCAAGGCCTATTATATTATGTGAGACCTTGGCAATGATGAAGTTGTGGGAAAATTCACGTCGTAGACCTATGTTGAGTGTGCGGTATTGGCAGCCATAAGTTGGTATGGGCTCGCCTGTAGCTGTTGCGAGAAGAACGCCTAGCGACATCTCGGCCATTGAATCACCTTTGAGAACTGAGACTGCCGCACCTGTGTCTACGATGAACTCTTCGCCAGTTTTGAAATCAAGAAGGTGCAGAAGTTCGTTTGGCTGTTTGGCCGGGTCATGCAAACAAGTAGGCTGGTGATTGCGACCGGCATTGTCTGTTTGGTTCTCTATGTGAAAAATTCGGCGTGGACGAAAAGAGTCGACAGGGATGTCGGATTGTAGTTGGCTTCTTCCCTGTAGCGCCGTTGATGCCGTTGATGTGCAGAAAGTACGGTCTTCTACTTCCTGCGCCAGACGTTTCCCGATACTGATGCACCCTTGTGCCTGCGGTCTGTTGTCCTCTCCGTCAGCTGTGGAAATTGACACTCATTCGGAAATTCTTCGGAACGACAAAGACAAACTTGGCAAGCATAAAAAACTTCTGGTGGTTATAACACCAGTTCTTTGGAGCATATTTATTAAAGGATTGCGGAGATCTCGATCGCCGCCTACCATTATAATTTGACTTGGAAACGAATTTTGGTCGAGCATTCACTTGATTTATCTCGGATTTGGTAATGGCCAATCCTTCTAGAACTTTGGCCATGTTCGCCACTGTTCTCTCTAAAGAGGAGATTCTATCATCTTGCGGGGGTGAAGAAAAGGATGATGGATTCACTTTGGGTTCCAAAACCCTATATTCTAACTCACATCTCTCAGATAAGTCATCTATAGAGAGAGTGTTGGGGAGCTGTCTGGCAAAGAGTTTTAATGTTTGGGGAAGATTGTTAATAAAAACAACCTTAGCCTCATGGTCAGAAATGTTGGTTTTATACCAACGTTTCCGTAATTCCCTCAGTATTTCGATGGGGCCAAGATTTGGCATATCTAACTGCGCATATTTGTTTATTATCTGCTCAGTTTCCGTGGGTCCAAGCAAGGATTCTACCTCGTTTTGTAGGCCCAAAATGGGATTAGGTAGCTTCCTAATGGCCTCAAGCTTAGGATAAATCCGTCGCTGCAATTTA
>JAQBSW010011549.1:0-19694 GCA_029291075.1 Eudiplozoon nipponicum
TAATGCTTTCAGTATAAACTGTGCTCGTATTTAAAAAAAATGTTAATATCATTGCAACAGAAGCCAATCTTTATCCAATTACAATTATGTCTCTTTATATGCACCCATTTTAAATGCTTGTTCCACGTGAAAAATGTAGCAAAAAAATTTCGGGTTATCGTCTATTGGTAATTTAGTTTTAACGCAGTTCATTTACGTATAAACACCAACGCACAATTCATTTTAATCTAAATTTAACAGATTTCTTCTCTTAAATCAATCATCAGTAATGAAGACTGGGTGTTACAATGCAAATAACCTACTTACATCGACATACATGTTAGAGAATTTTACGCGCCAAATCGTTGTACCCATTGTCTACCCCACAGATTTGGTCCGGTTGGAACGCAAGCCATTTGAACTCAAATAGCGGTACTGCTTCTTCAATCATATTAAACTATTAATAAAAAGTGATTTGAAAGTATTTTTTCAATCAGATGTTGCTTATAAAACTGAAATTCTAGATTTTGAATAAATGCCATAAGCCATTAGTAACTATAAGTAAAGTAGTAATGTATATTTTAATTTTTGAACTTGGAGGTTCTTTTGTAACTGCCGGTCAACCAATGAATGCAGGATTGTGATTACCTGGACTGCGAAAGCCTCGAATAGCGTCATTTAATTTGAAAAATAATCTGCTTAGCAGAGCATATGATTGGCCCTGCCTTAACACATGAAAAACATACGAAATAATAAATATTAAAGAACGAAATGTAAAATTTTGTTTTTTTGCAATTGTATATCATATAAAAAAGCATAAAACAAAAGGTTGACCGAGAAATACACTTGCACAGAAATAAATTCAAACTTCAATTATTTAAAAAATCAGATTATAGTTAATTTTATAGTTTTAACTGCGAAAAATCAAATATGCATTTGTCGGCTTACTCAATACGCAGCTTAGTTATATTATATGCTCAAAATTCGCTTGTTCCGGAAATAGATTTTCGTTTACAATATAAACGGCTGATTTTTAGAAACGAACAACTTGTCCAACTAAATTTGAAATAAAATGCTCTTGGATTAACTTTTGTATAAGTCTAACTAATCTTACTACATAGCGCACTGAGAAGGTAAAACTAGTTTACGTATCAACAATATTTGACCGATTGAGTGATATATAAATAAAATAACTTTTATAAATAATAGAAAGTGGCAAAAAGAAAATGTTTGTGACTGGAAAGAAATTTTACTGTCCAAGTCAAATGCAATTACAACGAATACGAGACTACCAGGGATGACAGCAACATTTCTTATTGTTTACATATCGAAGGTAAAATTAAATTTGATCTCCGTTTGGCCGTGTGCTGTAGTATTCTGTTAACGATCATGTAGTATCCAAACATGTTAAACCACGCGTTTGGCTTTAAATATGTTAAGTATTTCGAATAGTCAAAAAATATGAATGGTTTGTATCTCAATTACGCAAACTTGGTCAAATGTAGCGGCCTCAATTACACAAACAGCAAGTATTACTAAATTTAATTTCGCTTTTAAAATCAACGTTTTTGCAAAAATATTTTGTTTCCGACTGCTAAACAACTTTGGATAGAAAACGCATTTCTGTTTTTCCTAATCTTTGACATATATAAATGTATACAAATATGTGTAATTGTATACATATATTACTGCTTGATAACCATTTATCAGTTTATCATTGTGTTTTTCCAACAAAAATGGAAAACCGAAATGTGTCAGTGTTAACGAATTGGTGTATAAAATAGTGTCGGTGTTTATCTTAATTGCGCGAACTTGATTTATATAAACATTATTCCTACGCGCACAATGAATAATTGCATATAACTTTAATGACGTTACTTTTTGCAATAGCTACAAGTCATCAGTAAATAGTTATTAAAACTGCACTGAGAAACATTAAATTAATTGTCAATTGAAAATAATTCTCGTGGATCAGTAAAATGCGACAGGTTGTCTCTAAAGTTTCTCCCACTAAATGTTTATCTTAGCTATTTATTAATCATTTATGCATATAACAGATCGTAGGATATCATCATGGCAACCATTTTTACAAATTTTTAATAACAAAGGATTATTATTGAGCATATTATTGTGGAAGTGATTGTGTATTTTCAAATAATTACGCAAGAGCTGGTGGGTTATAATTAATAACTAGAAAAATGGTATCTGAAACAAACTTTTGCAAAAAAAATAATAAGCACTCAACAGCAAAATCAATAATGCCGCGCCCATCATAATAATGTTGTTTGGTAAATGATTATTTTTTTTTAAATATGGAACATGCAGAATATTTTCTTAATATGTTAATAGACAAATTAATGATCTTCATTTAAGATGTCGCTTGCAAACCTCAGTTTTAAATGTAAACTCCACAAAACGTATTGCCAGGAGTAATTTTATGATTAATATGTACTTGATGCTCAGATCCTCATGCATAGCAGAACTGTCTGAATAAATGCTTATTTTAAAACAAGGCCTTTTGGCAGTCATCACTGTTGCCAAGCTGGAGATGTATCACGCCGAACACAATTTTCTTTAACATGACAAACCAAACAAAGTAGACTTCCATTATTTTCAATTCAAATATGAAATGAAGCTGCCAATTGCGGAAGCTATCATATGTGACATTTCATTTCCATAATTGCGCAATTTTTACATTAGTTAAATATGAATTGTTGATTTGTTTTGGCGAGAATTTGTCTTTCAGTGTGTGTATTCAACTTCCGATTAATATTTTTGTACGTTAAGTTAGCCTAACTTCCGTTAATTTTCTAATTTTATTTTATAAAGTACCACATGATTTGCATTTGACTAACTTTTTAAAAAGGTGTTGGCTTGAAATATCGTGACGTATAAATTCCAATTTGCATTTTCTATGCATGTAATAGCTGCACTAACATTTATTTATGTTAGCAGTGGTCTTCAAAGTTCAAGATTATAATAGGGTCATTTTTAAATAAAGCCGTAATGGTAGTGAGGTTTCGACTAATAATGTGAAATTGTCACTGAGATTGTAAGGCAAATGCCCCAACAGAATACTTCGTTTTGGTGTGTTTGATTTTTATTGCTAACCTACAACTGAAGCAAAATCGATTACACATTTTTAGTATTTGTAAAAACGTTTAATTATAAGTTCCACAAACAAAACAGAACATGATTTCTAATAACAATTAACCCATAAATGTAGAATGAAATAATTTAAAAATTCTTTTACGGAACAGATATTTATTTGAAAATATTTAATTAAAAAACATCTGAAATTAAAGAAGCTTGATCGTTACAATTTTCGGAAAATAATCATTTTTTCAAGAATATTGCATCCATTAGGCCAATGCTAAATAACGTTATAATTTTCGCCGCTTTAAGCGGCATATAATTATTTTGCGTAAAATTAATCAAAACTTCATCAAATGTTATATATATCTAAGTAACCCTTGCGTATTACAAAATATTTAACAAAATCAATTTATCACAATTATTTTAAATGTCATATCAAAATATAATTCAAATTAAAAATAAAATGTATCTAATTAATATTTTTGGATGAAAGTAATAAAATATAACCCTGCAAATCACACACTAAATTATTGTAAATAATACAGATCTTTATATTTTTAAAGTAAATCATTTGTTTTTTATAAATTTATATAACAATTTTGGTATAAATTAGGAGTAAATTAATTTAAATATTAAGACATTACATTCGTCCAAGTGAAAAATTTAAATAAATATAAATAAGTTAGACATTATTTCAATGCTTCTGAAATAGTCTACCTGGTAGCATATCATTATGCTTCTTAATAAAAAAAACGAGTATTCCCTACGTTTTGTTTTTCTTCTAGTAAAAAATATTCAAGCTATTCCAGTTAAAAGTAATTTTAAATATGATTTTGACCCAGTTTGTGCACAAATGTATTAAACTATTTCAGAAAATTACTTCATTAAGATAAAACAAATAACTTCTAAATTTAGAAGTTTATTTGGCGTCAATGTACATAAGCTAGTACACAAAATATGCTTTCGTTATATTTTCCGCATACTATTGATTGGTACTGGTGTCGTTTATTCACATGCATTTTCCTGTGTGCTTGTTAATTAAGTAACTTTATGCAAAACTAATCAATGATAGGCAGTTTCACGAATGAACTAAAATAAAATCAAATGAAATATAAACGAACAAATAATGAATATATCTCAAATAAATCAATAGATGATAATAGATCGGAGCTTTGTTTTCAGCAAGTATTTCTTAAAAGAAATGGCTTCCTTCAATTTAGATATATTATACATACATGATAAAATAAATATTGGAAAAGATATGTATTACTATAATTCTCAAACGAACTTACTTTTATTAAAACGGCATCAAATCATGTGATTATTTTGAAACGGATCATAAACAAGGTTTTAATCAATGTTGTAATTTATTGCACGTTTACGAGTGGTATTGTATCACGTACTAGATAACAAAAATAAGGTAAATTTTAACATTTTAAAAAGATTTCGATTGCTTGACGTAGTATTTTTATTAATTTAAAACCGCGTTTGATGTCAGATAAGTGGTTGAAATGTATCTACGTATTACCCTTACATTTCGAATTTTTTAAAAACGAGTCAAAATAAATATTGCCTCATTTTATTTGTACTACTGAACCTCAATAATATAATTTTTATTAGAGATATATCAAACTTCTATTGTGAAGTATTTGAAGAATAATATTGCTTTAAAAGTTTCCATTATATTAATAAACTAAATTTTATTTTCATATCTTAGTAGAATATTTTGCTATTTCATATGACAATTTTGCGAAAAAACGAGGAATTTATAAAGTATTAATTTGATTACTAAAAGGTGGAGTAAGTTATATGGACTAAGTATAAAATAACTATACAAAGCGTGTTGGATTTCAAATATTTTGATATTTTTTCACGTTAAATCTCTAAAAGTCAATATTTATCACTCTATTGCAAAACAGAAAGCTCTGTTATGTATATAATTAGAAAAATGGAAATGTTTATCTTGCATTTTGATCAAATTTACTGATTATTCCCTGGAGGCTCAAGCAGAAAAAATATTAATACCGTCAGCATATAATGTGCCCTGTATTATTAGAGACGACAGTGCGTTTCATTTGCATTCCAAATATACCACACATTTTATATTTTAACAGGTGTTTCTACCTCGGCAGGCATTGTACCACGGTATTCAATTGATGACCAAGTAAAACCGAAAATAATACATAATTGAAACTACATATAATTATGCTATTCTGTGCTAATTGCTAACTAAAATTGGATAGGTGAATATCTTAAATTCAAATCTACTTTTTGATGAGATTTATCGTCGCTCGCTGAATCGATATCACAAATGCAGATTTCTATTTCAATTTCAGTAAACAGATCAGCCTTACCTCGCTTTAAAGGAAAGTGCATATTTATTTACCATTATAAAGTGCAATAAAACTTTCAATTGAAGTTCACGTACCCTATTTCGCACGAGCTGATGGAATAATAAAGGTAGTTGGCCAGATTGCCTCTCTTAGCAAACGTTGCCCTTTTATCTGAATACATCAAAACTGCACCTGTTAATTTAACAAATAAATTCATATATATATAGAGAGTAATTCGATGGCATTAATCAACATGTCGAAACAAATTGCACTCTAAACGCTCTAAAATCGTGGACCATCTTGATCAGTTTACTCGCTCACAAGAATACTCAAAATGCAACGAACTACATTTTCCTGCTATGTAGATATTCATTTAGGACTTTAAAGTGCTCAAACGTTATATTACCATAGGTTAATGCGAAATACATGCTGAATCATAGATAAATAACAATCACCAACTTAATTAAAGTGACACATAACAAAAATGCTATAAGTTTTAATTTAATTTCAACAAGGTCGCAACGTAAGAATTACTTGTTGAAGGCAATTAAACATCTGCACCTACTTGGAGGTAGAAAAAACTTACGATTTTAAAAGAAAAATATTTTATAAAGATATCTGATACTAAAATATATCTATCCACAATTTAAAAAGAATTACACACTTGCATGGTGTGTCGGATGATTAATAGCCAACACAATCACTGAGAAACCACGACTAGACAAAGCTGAGCGGAAAAATAAATTAAATATTAAAGTCGAGATATAAACCAGGAAGTCTTATATATTTATAATAAATTCAAGAAGTATATTCCTATATAAATAACTGTTATTAAAATTTTCGACTTATTAAATTCGATTTCAAACATTTAAACAGTAATGAAAGACATTATTTATAAATATAAATATAAATATTAAAATAAATATAAATATAAATATAAATATAAATATAAATATAAATATAAATAAATATAAATATAAATATAAATATAAAATATAAATATATAAATATAAATATACTTAAATATAAATATATAAATATAAATATATAAATATAAATATATAAATATAAATATATAAATATAAATATATAAATATAAATATATAAATATAAATATATAAATATAAATATATAAATATAAATATATAAATATAAATATATAAATATATAATATATAAATATAATATATAAATATAAATATATAAATATAAATATATAAAATATAAATATATAAATATATAATATATAAATATAAATATATAAATATAAATATATAAATATAAATATATAAATATAAATATATAAATATAAATATATAAATATAAATATATAAATATAAATATATAAATATAAATATATAAATATAAATATATAAATATAAACTATATAAATAATAAATATATAAATATAAATATATATAAATATAAATATATAAATAAAAATATATAAATATAAATATATAAATATAAAATATAAATATAAATATATATTATAAATATATAAATACAAATATATAAATAAAAATATATAAATATAAATATATAAATATAAATATATAAATATAAATATATAAATATAATATATAAATATAAATATATAAATATAAATATATATAATATAAAAATGTAAATATAAATATATGAATTTAAATTTATAAATATAAATATATAAATTTAACAATATAAATTTAAATATATAAATATAAATATATAAATATAAATATATAAATATAAATATATAAATATAAATATATAAATATAAATATATAAACAAAACTATATAAATATAAATATAAATATAAATATATAAATATAAATATATAAATATAAATATATAAATATAAATATATAAATATAAATATATAAATATAAATATATAAATATAAATATATAAATATAAATATATAAATATAAATATATAAATATAAATATATAAATATAAATATATAAATATAAATATATAAATATATATATATAAAATATAAATATAAATATAAATATAAATATAAATATAAAAATAAATATAAATATAAAAGAAATATACCCTGGAAAGATTTTCTGTTTTAAAAAGTTATTTTTCCATAATTATTACACAATAAAATGTGTTAAAGCATTAAAAAAAGTTTTCATTTTTAATATTGAAATTTTTAAATATAATATCTGTGAAAATATTGCGGTGTAATCAATAATTTTAAGCTACGAAGCATTTATATATAAGATATCAGATTAAATTTCAATATATTTCAAAATGGACAAACATAATTGCACACTTTATATATTTTATAATATAAGCATTATACAGTTCCGAAGCATAAATTAATCTGAAATACAACTTTGACCCGTTATGTGTTCAAATTTCTGCAACTTCTTCATTTCATTTAGCAGAAAGCAGGGCAAATCTAAATTTAGAAATTTATTTCATCTAAATTTGCATACGCAAATTTGAAATCATTACTTATTTCGCAAAGAACTCGTTGTAAATAACGTCGTTTTTGCACCTATGTGTGCCTAGACACGAATCAACTAGATAAACCTATGCATAGTTTCAAATAAATCGCCATTTTAATGAATAATTCAATTGAAAACAAATAAAAAATTAATCAAGATATTTTTTAAATAAATATAAATTTTATCAGGATATAAATTATAAATTCGGCTTTGTTTTCATTTGTTTTTTACATTAATTTCCCACAAACAGGGTTCGGTTTAGATACAAGGGAATTGTTGCTTAATGGTTATTTTTTCCAATGCCACATTTTATCAGAAAATTAATCTTTATTTAATAAAATTTTAAAAACTTATTGATGATTAATGATTGTCTTAATTCTTAATTATCATACGTTACAGAAAATTTTCTTATCTAATATTATTTAAAACTTTTCTCCGCATAATATTTAACATTTAAATAACATCAAAGTAGACAATTACCTATTTGTTTTGACTAACTTTGAGTAAATTCCGATTTAAATACATTTAATTCCGGTAAAATTTTTCAACATCAACTTTATTGGAAGGTGTATAAATAATGAAAGAAGAATCAACGAACTGAAATACGGAACTTGAACGTTTTCATTTCTTCAATAATTACGTTCATGTCATTGCATAATTGTTTGTTAAGTCGCAGACTGGAGGATACAATTTGAGGAATAAAAAGATTTCGTCTCCATATTGAGCAGAGCGTTACCCTAAGAAATAAAGGCTTATTTGTTGACATAATTGCTTAATTTAATCAAGGATGCCATGTAGATATTTAAACACCTAATACATTATGTGCGTACATTTGTCAGTATAAACTAAACATTCTCTAGTGTAGAAAGGGCAATTCAGCCATTAATCGGGTTTCTCCTTTATAGGGAACGCACCACGTACTTTCCAAGATAAGCCGCGGACAGGGAACGAATCTGGGCTCGTCTGCTTCGACATCTAGTGCTCCAACCACTGAGCAACCTCAGCGCTTGCTTGTAGGAAAAACAATGCCTAACAAAAAATTAATATATCAGCATATTCTGCGTAAATGAGATATTTTTTTCTCTAAATGTGAAGTACTATGACAGAATTCTTCCATATATATGTTTTGTCTGCATAAACTAAACATTTCATAAGAAAGCAGAAGAAGTTGATAAATAAGACCGGATTCGTCTTTATTTAGCACTAACCAAGTTCATGCCAAATTTTGCCTGCATGGATATATTGGTTTCCGAGTCTGGTGGCACAACCATTGCTTCAATCAGGTCACGGACTTCATTTTATATTTAGTTATATTCCAAGTTTTGTAATTTTGTCAATCATTAATTGTATAGGATTATATGCGGCATAGCTTGCCTTCTATTATTACATTTAGCTATACCAAATATTTTATAATAGAACTTAAATTATGCGTCCCGCGTAAAATGTAGAGGAATTTTAGTTCAGAAAATTTGTAAATTTGTAAATTTAACGGGGAAATAACTTTTCTTTGGGCGCATGCCTTTATCATAAAGTCAGTGCTTCATTAGAATTTTTTTAAATTGGTGTTGATGAACAAACTGTAGAAGGCTGCCGATAAAGGCAGTCGAAATATTTTGTTAAAGAATGAAAAATACTGGAAAAAGTACAACTGCATAAATCAAAATACAGATCAGATAATTTTGATTAATCCAGGTTCGCAAATATTTTTTCCGTTTTAGAAGGAGACGCGCCATCTGATATGTTTACTTAAAGAAATAAAACAGCAGTAACAGCTTGTTTGCGTTACACAAAAACACGGATGCTAAACTCAAAATTAGTTTCAAAATTCCCTGAAATCTAAACGTTAATATTTTTTTAAAATTTCTAAAAACGCAATAGCCGATCTCCGCGCTATGTTGACCGTAGTGGGCGATTACTAAAGCAGTGAGTTAAACACAAATTAAAATTTAAAAAAAACAGCTAGCGAAAAGTGAACGCTTCAAGAATAAATGCATACTATTTTTAGAAATCACACACCAACTGAAACGTTACCAAGCAAAAACGACGAAAATGTTCTTATCTTATGTACCAGTATGTATGTAGCTAAATCCGCAAAAAGTAGCATTCAATGCGTAGAAACGGTGAAGCCGACATACAATGAAAAATCAAACTTCACGAGGATATTAAAATAGAAGTGGCGACTGGATATATTATAAAAAATAATACAATTGACGTGTAATCTCTGTTAGTATGGCTGCTACCGGTTTCTCAAAATGATCATGCAATGTTAAATGTTTCAGTACACTCGACCAAAAACAATTATAATACGTTTTCATACTGCTTTGAAGAAAATGTATTGGCCGTTTTCTCATTCCCAAAAAATAATTTTCACAATGTGATTAAATCAGTAACACCGAATAATTGTTCAATACTAATGAGAAAATATGAAAGCGAAATTTCGGTCTCGCACAAATCACGCAACACTACAAGAAGTGTGATCTGCATTACTAATACTTCATACTTATTTTAAACTCCGTTGTTATATTATCTTTGTATAGTTTGCCTTTGGACTCTAATGTCTCTCTTGATATCCTAATCCTTGTGGTTTCAAACAAGGTAAAAATGTTTACTCTCCATATTTTTCGACGTTAATTTTCGTAACTCGTTTCTTATTTTCTTTCTCAACAGTGTGTTCATTACTTCAAATATAATAATAAAACATGTTCAAAGATTGTGGATTTGACCACATTTTTCTTGTGCGGGACAATTGATAGCAATCGTAGGTCGGTAAAATCTTGAAATTTTTACATTTTCAGGTGCTCTGATTATTGGACTTGATTGATGGGTTCCTACTTATCCTTTCTTTTTTAGCTTTCCATCAGCTGCTTGTCTGAAAATCACATTGGGACAAGATTGTCGACTCTTCTTTTGCCTAATTTGAGTGAGAATCCATCAATCAAGGCCAATTATCGGAGCACCTGAAAATGTATAACATTCAAGATTTTACTGACCTACGAGTGCTATCTATTGTACCACACTAGAAAAATGCGGTCAAATCGACGACAATAAGGACAGCACTGTGCAAAGAGATTCAACATTTATGTTCGAAGGTTTTTTATATGACTCCATTTATACCTATTGACAGATCTGAGTACAACCACTGGTATTTCACTAGAAACGTGTGCGTAATTAAACTGTTTGAACGTTTGTGTATAATCATGAAAAAAATTAGTTATCCTTATCTTATTTTATGGAAAGTGATTACATTAAGTTTTTAAACGCGCAAATATGTTAAAGATAGCAGTTTTGCTTTCTGATGCAATGCAATATATGAGATGACGTTATCGTTATTATAGAGAATGAATTCAATTTAGTAAATTTATTAAAGACAATTAAACGTACATTAGTTTTGTTTTAATCAATATTGCGATCTTGATAAAAACACCTGAAACATTATGTACATAAACTTTTCAGTATAATCCAATTATTGTAGAGCGTAGTAAAAGAAACTTATTAAGTGGACAGGTGTCGTCTTTATTGGAACTCATCTTGTACTGTCGAGAATTTTCCGTTGACAGGGCTTGAAACTGTTAATTATTGTATATTATGGAAAATGAAATTCACCTAACAGACCGGTTTTGAGCCCTGTCAGATCTACATTCTGGATGGTACTTGATGATTTATCAATGAGGACGATAGCGGCAAACTAGGAAATAATTTTTAATGCTTTTAGATTTCTATAACTAAATAATATTTTGAAATTTTTAGTACATTTAAAACGCTGTGACCCTTTTGAATCTCTTTCAATGATTCAACTGTTTGTCGTCAAGACGAAATTATTCTATTGTTATTAAATAAACATTAACCATTATTGATCTTTATCTAAGAACCATCTTTATTAGGTCAGTACAATCAATTTGTCGCCGAGGGTACTCAACAAAATATGTTTAATCCAAATAGTTATTATTTAAGAAGGCAAAGCTAAATCCGTCCAATCATAAAAAATAATTATAAAAAATATGCAGACTTAATGAGATTTTGAAGTTAGAAACTTGAAGATCGAATTGGAACATTTCCTTATATGAATAGCAACTGACCATACCTCAGGACGTCTTGCGTGATAAAGATTTTTTCTGTGCAGATGCAGTGACTGGGAAATTGTTTATCAAATTTTATTATCAATAAACGTAACTAAAGTTTAGTGAAATATTATCTTGAGCGCGCGGTTCGAAATGGCTCTAATTTGGTTGTATACTGATATTAAAAAAGGCTGAGGTCCTATAAAACTAATTGCAATTTTTAAGGAAAGAAAATGAGGCTATCAAATATATTTTTTTTAAATTAGAAACTGATGTGAGTTTATACGCATCGAAATCTGAAAGAGCGGAAAAACGAGATGATGACTTAAACGCCCAAATTGGAGATTGGAAGACTGAACTAAATGCGATAATAGTTAAAATAAAGGTTGATGTCAATCCGTGGGTAAAGTTGGCGGAGATAACATACGAAGAAAATACACCGTATTAAATATAAAATTTTTAGCTGTATAATTTTCTTAACTAACAATTTTGATATAATAATATAATCAGGATCTTGACTGAATAAGGACTTTGAAAATCATGCATTTGAAATGCCTCAATATTCCCTATTTATGAACGACAGTTAGTTGGATAAACGAAGTGGATGAATACTCATTTATAGTAAGTCTTTGTTTGATGAGTTAAAGTTACACAATAGTAAACAAAGATTTATTATTGCTTTGATATCTATACAAATTGATAATTCGATCTTAATTTTGGTCTATAGAATACCGTGTGCTAGTTAAAATGTTGATGCTTTTTACCATTTTTCTATCTATTTTGGACTGTCACGTTTATAACGTAGTCGTAGGCCATTTTATTAAAATGCATGACTGAGAAATAAACCACATATATTCTCTAATCATGACCTTAAGCAAATTATAAGCAAACCAACTAGATTAAATAATAATTGATTGCCCAGGTGGTGGTAACAATTATTTAATTCAAGTTTACGAGCTTGAAGTAAACACCAATCCAATTGGATTTAACCAGCCGTCGAACAACATAACAAAACTACCACCAGTCACAATGCACTGACGTATTTTGACCTTCCATGATCATCATCAGAGTTCGATGGCAAACTGACTAGCGAGGATCAAACCGCTTTGCATATATATGTAAATCAAACTTAGACATGCGTCTATCACCTTTTGTAGTCTCGCATTCATTGTACTTGACTGGAAATGTGGGCTGCGCAGTTTCTATGCACTCACGAACCTTGACTGATTGCAGCTTTGGCTAAAAATAAATATGTAGGCAATAAAATTAAACAAAAATAAATTGCACAGGTCGTGGTTACAATTATTTGAATCAAGATTGCGAGATTGAAGTAAACACCTATCCCATTGTATTTATCCAATTGTCGAACAACGCAACAAAACTTCAGCCAGTGGCACACACTGGCGCGTTTTGACCTTCCATGAACATCATCAAATTACAATCGCAAACTGACTAGCGAGGATCAAACTGCATTGCATATATATGAAAAGACAAAATTAGAAATACAGCTCCCACCTCTTGTAGTCTCGTATATATTGTACTTGATTTGAAATGTCGGCTGCACAATTTCTATGCAGTAACGAACATTGACATTTCCAGTAAAGTACAATGTATACGAGACGACTAGAAGTTAAAGCCTCATGTCTAATTTTGCTTTTCATTTATATCAAATCCGATTTGATCCTCGCTAGTCAGTTTTCCATCTTACTCTGATGATGATCATGGAAGGTCGAAACGCGTCAGTGCCTGCCCCTGGTGGTAGTTTTTTTACGTTGTTCGACGACTGGTTAAATACAATGGGATTGGTATTTACTTTAAGCTCACAAACTTGATTTAAAATAACCAACTAGTAGTTTTGAATGCCTAGATCATTTTTATTTAGAAATAGAATCAGTTAACTAGCACAGTTATGAATTGTTTATTATTCCAAAGAATTGGACCACAACAAACTTTTTTACGATGGAACAACATAAGAAGCCTATGACAGAAAATTAATTCTGGGAATGCAAACGTGCAATGTTACTGAATTAACTGAAATATTTACGAAAATTAATGTAAGGTATTATTACGTATGTTTTTATTTTATAAACACTGATGGGGTTGTTTCTTCTCTTTCAGTGTTACTATGTAATCTTTTTCATATATCAACGTTTATGGATACTATACCAAAAAAGATAGAAAGTTATGTTAACTAATAATTAAACGGGATAATATATTGAAATGAAGTCTAATTAATAGTGTTAGAAAATGAGATTAAATTTGATTGATAATTAAACTAATAAATCAATACTGGCAATTCATAAAAAATCAGATAGAATAATAATGTCTAAGCTAAATAGGAATCCTAGAATAGTGTACAAAATCCTAAATGACTACAGTAAATTAAAAGAAAAGTTAATGCTCATATTACCGGTGGATAAAATTGAGTGTGAATTACTTTGTCAGTTGTAAAAATTATTTGGTAATTTGATATGTAATCCACAGAGTTAAATCCTTATTGGTGATGTATTACGGATAACCAAAATTCAGAACTTTTTATTCGCATTCATGCATTGGAAATATCAATGTTAAAAATAAAATCCTAAATAGGAACAGATCATCTTGGTATATCAATTTATATTCTATTTCAATTTCCTTAAAGTCCGATGAATGCATTTTGTTTTTATAAACAGAAGTTTAAAGAATGAAAAAAACGAATCGATGGTCAAAAGATCGTAGTTAAACCATTACCTAAGGCAAGTAAGTCACCGCGTGCCATTGATTCTCGATTAATTTCTATTATCCCTTCATTTTTGTATATAATAAAACGAGTGATACTAGATAATTTATAATTTATGACGCCGGTTGATTTTAATACAAGCCAACTTGACTTTAAGAACTATCGATTGACAATTACTAACATAATTTTTATGTAGATGCATGCAAAAATCACCAATGAGAAAAATTTCGATGAATCTGTAATCTTTCTTTATATCTCAAAAGCGTTTGACTCCATATCTTTTGATGTTATTTTGGCGACGATTAATTCATTGAATATCAATCAAATATATTTAGATTATTCAAGTATTATTTATATAACAGAAAAATGAGCATTCAAGTAAATTATTTGCGATGAAGAATATTGAAATTTCTAAATGATTCCCCTCTACAAATAATGTAATAAAAAGTATCACAAGATATACAGTTTTATGAAAATCTCGCAACCATTAAGATTGGCTATTCTTAAAGATGTTATAGTATATTATTTTAAGGTAGTGAAATTTAACTATAGAATATAAAATGATAATTTTTTTCAGAGTAAGTATAAATCGATCACAAATAAATATAAATAAATATACAATCTTATACAATTAAACGAACATTGGTTGCGCGGGTGGTGATAACAATTACTATAATCAAGGTTGCGGTCTTGATATAAACACCTGACCCATTAATTACTTACGTATGTCAGTATAAACTAAGAATTGTATAGTGTAGAAAAGGCAATTCATCCAGTAGACCGGTTTCGTCCTTATTGGGAACTCATCATGTACTGGCCAGAATTTGCCGCGGACAGGACTCGAACCTGGGCACGTCTGCTTCGGAATCTGGTGCTCTAACCACTGAGTCATCCTGCCGCAAACTGTACTCCACACAAATTTCAGTTACATACTAACTAATGTTTCTTGGTTAGTCTATTTTTCCTTTAGGTGGAGCTCCTATGGCATCCATTTATACCCAAAGTTCCAACTAACCATGCCACAATCTGTCAAAACTGAACAGACACCACACTACATGGGGAAGTGGTATTGGAAATGAACATTTATATAATTAAACAACATTGGTTGCGCGGGTGGTGGTAACAACTATTATAATCAAGGTTGCGGTCTTGATATAAACACCTGACCCATTAATTACTTACATATGTCAGTATAAACGAAGAATTGTATAGTGTAGAAAAGGCAATTCATCCAGTAGACCGGTTTCGTCCTTATTGGGAACTCATCAAGTACTGGCCAGAATTTGCTGCGGACAGGATACGAACCTGGGCACGTCTGCTTCGGAATCTGGTGCTCTAACCACTGAGCTATCCTGCCGCACACTACACTACACACAATTTTCAGTTATATACTAACTAATGTAACTTGGTTAGTCAATTTTTCCTTTAGGTGGAGCTCATATGGCATCCATTTAGACCCAAAGTTCCAACTAACCATGCCCAATCTGTCATTACTGAACAGACACCACATTACATGGGGAAGTGGTATTGAAATGAACATTTATATAATTAAACGAACATTGGTTGCGGGGGTGGTGATAACAATTATTATAATCAAGGTTGCGGTCTTGATATAAACACCTGACCCATTAATTACTTACATATGTCAGTATAAACTAAGAATTGTATAGAGTAGAAAAGGCAATTCATCCAGTAGACCGGTTTCGTCCTTATTGGGAACTCATCAAGTACTGGCCACAATTTGCCGCAGACAGGATACGAACCTGGGCAAGTCTGCTTCGGAATCTGGTGCTCTAACCACTGAGCTATCCTGCTGCACACTACACTACACACAATTTTCAGTTATATACTAACTAATGTAACTTGGTTAGTCAATTTTTCCTTTAGGTGGAGCTCATATGGCATCCATTTAGACCCAAAGTTCCAACTAACCATGCCCAATCTGTCATTACTGAACAGACACCACATTACATGGGGAAGTGGTATTGAAATGAACATTTATATAATTAAACGAACATTGGTTGCGCGGGTGGTGATACCAATTATTATAATCAAGGTTGCGGTCTTGATATAAACACCTGACCCATTAATTACTTACATATGTCAGTATAAACTAAGAATTGTATAGTGTAGAAAAGGCAATTCATCCAGTAGACCGGTTTCGTCCTTATTGGGAACTTATCAAGTACTGGCCAGAATTTGCCGCGGACAGGATACGAACCTGGGCACGTCTGCTTCGGAATCTGGTGCTCTAACCACTGAGCTATCCTGCCGCACACTACACTACACACAATTTTCAGTTATATACTAACTAATGTAACTTGGTTAGTCAATTTTTCCTTTAGGTGGAGCTCATATGGCATCCATTTAGACCCAGAGTTCCAACTAACCATGCCCAATCTGTCATTACTGAACAGACACCACATTACATGGGGAAATGGTATTGAAATGAACATTTATATAATTAAACGAACGATTGGTTGCGCGGGTGGTGATAACAATTATTATAATCAAGGTGCCGGTCTTGATATAAACACCTGACCCATTAATTACTTACATATGTCAGTATAAACTAAGAATTGTATAGTGTAGAAAAGGCAATTCATCCAGTAGACCGGTTTCGTCCTTATTGGGAACTCAACAAGTACTGGCCAGAATTTGCCGCGGACAGGATACGAACCTGGGCACGTCTGCTTCGGAATCTGGTGCTCTAACCACTGAGCTATCCTGCCGCACACTACACTACACACAATTTTCAGTTATATACTAACTAATGTAACTTGGTTAGTCAATTTTTCCTTTAGGTGGAGCTCATATGGCATCCATTTAGACCCAAAGTTCCAACTAACCATGCCCAATCTGTCATTACTGAACAGACACCACATTACATGGGGAAAGTGGTATTGAAATGAACATTTATATAATTAAACGAACATTGGTTGCGCGGGTGGTGATAACAATTATTATAATCAAGGTTGCGGTCTTGATATAAACACCTGACCCATTAATTACTTACATATGTCAGTATAAACTAAGAATTGTATAGTGTAGAAAAGGCAATTCATCCAGTAGACCGGTTTCGTCCTTATTGGGAACTCATCAAGTACTGGCCAGAATTTGCCGCGGACAGGATACGAACCTGGGCACGTCTGCTTTGGAATCTGGTGCTCTAACCACTGAGCTATCCTGCCGCACACTACACTACACACAATTTTCAGTTATATACTAACTAATGTAACTTGGTTAGTCAATTTTTCCTTTAGGTGGAGCTCATATGGCATCCATTTAGACCCAAAGTTCCAACTAACCATGCCCAATCTGTCATTACTGAACAGACACCACATTACATGGGGAAGTGGTATTGAAATGAACATTTATATAATTAAACGAACATTGGTTGCGCGGGTGGTGATAACAATTATTATAATCAAGGTTGCGGTCTTGATATAAACACCTGACCCATTAATTACTTACATATGTCAGTATAAACTAAGAATTGTATAGTGTAGAAAAGGCAATTCATCCAGTAGACCGGTTTCGTCCTTATTGGGAACTCATCAAGTACTGGCCAGAATTTGCCGCGGACAGGATACGAACCTGGGCACGTCTGCTTCGGAATCTGGTGCTCTAACCACTGAGCTATCCTGCCGCACACTACACTACACACAATTTTCAGTTATATACTAACTAATGTAACTTGGTTAGTCAATTTTTCCTTTAGGTGGAGCTCATATGGCATCCATTTAGACCCAAAGTTCCAACTAACCATGCCCAATCTGTCATTACTGAACAGACACCACATTACATGGGGAAATGGTATTGAAATGAACATTTATATAATTAAACGAACATTGGTTGCGCGGGTGGTGATAACAATTATTATAATCAAGGTTGCGGTCTTGATATAAACACCTGACCCATTAATTACTTACATATGTCAGTATAAACTAAGAATTGTATAGTGTAGAAAAGGCAATTCATCCAGTAGACCGGTTTCGTCCTTATTGGGAACTCATCAAGTACTGGCCAGAATTTGCCGCGGACAGGATACGAACCTGGGCACGTCTGCTTCGGAATCTGGTGCTCTAACCACTGAGCTATCCTGCCGCACACTACACTACACACAATTTTCAGTTATATACTAACTAATGTAACTTGGTTAGTCAATTTTTCCTTTAGGTGGAGCTCATATGGCATCCATTTAGACCCAAAGTTCCAACTAACCATGCCCAATCTGTCATTACTGAACAGACACCACATTACATGGGGAAGTGGTATTGAAATGAACATTTATATAATTAAACGAACATTGGTTGCGCGGGTGGTGATAACAATTATTATAATCAAGGTTGCGGTCTTGATATAAACACCTGACCCATTAATTACTTACATATGTCAGTATAAACTAAGAATTGTATAGTGTAGAAAAGGCAATTCATCCAGTAGACCGGTTTCGTCCTTATTGGGAACTCATCAAGTACTGGCCAGAATTTGCCGCGGACAGGATACGAACCTGGGCACGTCTGCTTCGGAATCTGGTGCTCTAACCACTGAGCTATCCTGCCGCACACTACACTACACACAATTTTCAGTTATATACTAACTAATGTAACTTGGTTAGTCAATTTTTCCTTTAGGTGGAGCTCATATGGCATCCATTTAGACCCAAAGTTCCAACTAACCATGCCCAATCTGTCATTACTGAACAGACACCACATTACATGGGGAAGTGGTATTGAAATGAACATTTATATAATTAAACGAACATTGGTTGCGCGGGTGGTGATAACAATTATTATAATCAAGGTTGCGGTCTTGATATAAACACCTGACCCATTAATTACTTACATATGTCAGTATAAACTAAGAATTGTATAGTGTAGAAAAGGCAATTCATCCAGTAGACCGGTTTCGTCCTTATTGGGAACTCATCAAGTACTGGCCAGAATTTGCCGCGGACAGGATACGAACCTGGGCACGTCTGCTTCGGAATCTGGTGCTCTAACCACTGAGCTATCCTGCCGCACACTACACTACACACACATTTTCAGTTATATACTAA
>JAQBSW010011550.1:0-19685 GCA_029291075.1 Eudiplozoon nipponicum
CTACACTATTCAATTCTTGAGTTTACTGACAAATGTATGTACATAATGGGTCAGGTTTTTATTTCAAGTTCACAACCTTGATTATAATAATTGTTTGCATTTGATAATACAATTAAGTCACAACTTAACAACATTATATTTTCAATAAACTCACATTTTATTTAAATAAGTGTATAACTAATTATCCCCCGCAGGACGTTTCTTTTTTCTTTATGCATTTGTTATTAACGCATAATTAATAGATCGAATTTTTCCTATGAATCATAATGGTTAAATTTGCATTTTAACTTATTTTTCTTGTAAACATTTGCAAATCTAAATGAAATAAAAGATTTATCTAAGTTGATTTTGATCACATTTTATTTTTCAAATCATCTAGACCAAAATCCATATTGCTCTTTATGTTGAAGAACCACTTCATATGTTTAAGTATATTTAAAATTAGTTTATCAGTCCATTTATTATATATATATACATTTTAAAATTTTTATTACTTCGTTCATTAATGATTTTATAAATTAAATGTTCAGAAAAAAATTTTGGCAGAATCACAATTAACATGAACAATGTTCGCACATAATAATTCGTATCACTATTCAGTATTCAATCTCGCTATCACTGCTCTGTTTTTACTGTAATTAAAGAAAGAAGATTAAATGAAGTTTCTAAAATACGAGGTACGTAAATGTGTAATTTGTTGACATATGTAGTTGATTTTCGTCATAAAACGGAAAGTTTACAATTAATTCCAAATTTATTTCAAAAAGAAGATTAAGTCTACAGAATTTATCTCAAAGAAGGGCAACAATTTAGTTTCGACATTTGAAAATAGCAGACATTCAATGAATGACTTCGAACATTAATGTCAATTTAAAAATCATTTGATTGTTTTGCAACACATCACGACAGAATTTAAAATTTTAATTAGAAAGTTGCATGAAATTGTAAATCAGCCGCCAACACATTATTTAGATTTTCCAATGGCAAATATTTAGTTTCAACTGATAGATTGAATGACCAGAAATTTTCTTCTGCCTCTTGAATGTTTGCTGGGACTTATCATTGCAATTCCAGATTTACAAACTTCATGACATCACCAGCTGGCGCAGTTTCTATCGACCAATTACACAGCGACACCGACAAAGATCTACATAACTAAAATTAACTAAGTTGGTACAAAACTGAAAAGTGTGTGCGATAGTCAACTTAAATGCCGTTTAGTATGGGTTGCATAATTCAAAACAAATTGCTTCCTGGACGAAATCTCAGACACTGCAATTCTGCCTACTAATGCCCAGTACCTGACAATATCAAATCCGCTAAATAACTTAAGTTTCACTTCTCTTTACCCAATCACATAAGTTATATGATTGCAACTATGCCTAGGTCAATACAACGGAAAAATCATTGATTGCGATCGTGGTGTTAAACATCATTCGTATAAGATTTGCAATCTTGAGATAAACACTTATCTACTTTCATTTAATCAGTCAAATAAATCCGCCGAACTACCAACATTCACATGCACGTTCTTCATTCGACGCTCCTGGGCTATAATCAGAACACGACGTCAAAGGTACTATTGAAGATTTAATTAAAATTTACAGAAATTTCATCAAAAATTCTAATAATGATGTTTCACCCACGCAACCCGAGTAAATTTCACTTTAATGGAATGTCCAATTGGAATGTACAATTCCAAAAGTGGTACGCAAATAAGTTTTAGACAGATATCGCTATACTTGCATAATTCATTGAATTAAGTTATAATTAATTGCGAAGATAATGATAAAAATTATTTAGATGACGTTTTTTAACTTAGACTCTGAGCAATTATAACTTAGTCGCACAAAGTATCTACCGACAGCGGCACGTACTGACGGGTTTTAAACTTCCCTGGACATCGTCCTAACACGGTGGCAAATTTAGCGAAAGTTCAATATTGGTATTTTCCCTACTGAATTGGAATATGCGGAACACACACCAGTCAAGCGCGAGACTACGAAAGCTTGGAGCAGCATTATTGTATTTATGCATAATATATGCATTACGATCTGAACCTCATTTATCAGCTAGTCGCTGTAATTTACAGAACACGTAAAACGCCTGAAAAGTTCCTAATAGGGACGAAACCGATCTACAGACGAATTATTTTCTACAAAATAAAATACTAAGACTATACTAAAAATGCTCTTCTCTCTCTCTCTCTATATATATATATATACTCTCTACTCACTACCTCTCTCCTATATATATAATTAGATTTAAGTTTATATCAAGATCGCAACCTTGATTTTAACAATTATTATTATTATTACTGCTCGTGGAAACATTGTAGATAATAACAACTCACATTAGTGCGGACTACTCATATTTAATATATATATGCAGTAAGTTAGCTGCATTACACATTGGATTAGTAATCTTCGCCAAGGAGGGGGAATACTCAGTAATGCATACATGCAACGCTTACTCGCGCATATAAGCCGTGTTTCAAGAGGCCAGAGTGTATGGATTTTCTAGAGTAACGGTTGTTCAGAGGTAAATGTAATTGTCAATTTTGGTGAAATTAGATGAAGTAACAGATGTTCAAAAGTAATTGCAATTCTAAATTTTAGTTGTTTATTTACTCATATACATTCACAACACTCATTTCAAATTAAATAATTGATGCTGTTCAATCCATTCTAAAGATAACAATAAAGGCTATATAAAGGCCATCACCTATTTATTTACGTATCAATGTACAAATTTCTGCATGAAGTTAGGAATGAATTTAATCAATTAAGTATGTGTGTATTTATGTATGTATGAATCTCTGTTAATTGTATTTTTGTATATACATACGAATGTATGTATGTATGTATTAATATATGTATATATATAGGTATGTAAGTACGTTTGTATGTGCATATGTATATTTGTATGTGCATTCATGCATGTATGCATTTATGTATGTATGTATGTATATTGAATTTTATGTAAGTACGTATTCATGTATGTATGTAGTTATTTATGTATGTAACTATGTATATATGTATGTATGTATTGACGTACTTACGGAAGTATATATTTATGTGTGTGTGTATATATATATATATATATATGCATGTATGTATGTGTGTATGTATGTATATATATGTATGTGTGTATGTATTTACATATCAATGCATGTATGTATATATGAACGCTGTATATATGTATGTATGTATTTCGTATTTATGTATGTTTCTATATATGAATGTATGTATATATGCATGTATGTATGTATGTATATATGTATATATATACAAATTCTTACATGTATATATATAATTCAGGTATATGTATATATGTATTTATGTTTTTTTTATTCAAATATGTATGCATGTATGTATGTATGTATATATGTATGTATATGTGTATGTATATATATATATATATATATATATGTGTGTGTATGTATGAGATGTATGGATTTGCTTATGTATTGATGGACACCATTATGCATGTATTTATGTATATATTTACGTGTGTATGTATGTGCATGCATTTATGTATGACTTTATATATGATATGTATTTATGCATGCATGTTTGTATATATATTTAGGTAGTCATATATATATACATTTTATATTTTTATGTTTGTATATATCTGTTTTGTATGTAGTTATATTTGTATGTTCGTTTATGTGTATGTATATATGTATTGGGACTTAAATTTGTGCATTTTTAATCTTTTTTATATATGTATATATGGTTATGTATGCATGTATGCTCATATGCATTTATGCAGTTTTCTAAATTATTTCTAGGTTTGCATCTGTGCATTAACATATTTATGTTTGCATTTATATACGCACAAGTATAATTAAATGATCATTAGTTGCGCGGGCGGTGATAATAATTACTTTAATCAAGGTTTCGATCTTGATATAAATACCTGGCGTGTGCGGCAGTGTGGCTCAGTGTATAGAGCAACACATATCGAGGCAAACGTGCTCAGGTTCGAGCCACTCTGGACAGTACGTAATGAGTTTACAATAAAGGAGAACTCTGTCTACTGTGCGAATTTCCTTTTTTACCCTATGCAATACTTGGTTTATAGTGAAAAATTTATGAACATAATGTGTAACGTACTTATATGTAAATGCATGTTTATATGTAATTTTGTGTGTATATTTATAAAGACACATTTACATACGTTCTTTTATGCGGTATTTTCAATTCTACTTTTATTGAATTATATTTTAGTGCATCAAATCAATTTATTCGTGGTCAGTTTGTAGGGTTAATTACAATGTTCATTCAGTTTATGTAATTCATCTGGAATAAGACTTTCTGTTTAATTGCAAAAACTGTCAGTAAAGCGCAATTTTGTTTAAAGCAGTGAACTGAACTGTAAACGCCCCGGCTTCAAGTAAATGCCGTACGACGTTACAAACTCGGTTAAGGTGCTCTAAATAGAGATTAGTTAATGATATGGGGGCCCTTAAGAGGGCCGGGTAATACGTTCGCTTGAAGTCTTCAGAGTTGAAGATGTCCTAGAGCCTTGGGTGGACTCTGGTTGAGTTTTGGCTCCCGTGGTTGAGCTGTGATCGCGTTGTGGATGGTGTCCTGCAGGTCCTGCCCTCAATTGGCTCGTCTCTCCGGTATCACGCAACAAGATGAGTAGGTATTGACAGCCGACAGAGCGCACACGTATTGACAACCGACAGAACGCACACGCGTGAAGCAGGTAGAAGGCAAATGCCACAACTGACTTGCATGGTAAATTACCGTGCTTAAATAGCATACAATATGTGTACTTGCATACTATTGGTTAAACGTGGTTAAACGTGGTTAAACGGCAATTTGCTTTTTTGGTGCAACGTAAATAAATTTGAATTTAATTTACGCAATATGTCGGCGATTGATTTGTGTCGTTACAACACTTTCCTCTCTGAAGAAAAAAAATATTCCTCTCTGCGAGGCTAGATAAGAAATGCATGACAGAGTTCGAACCAAGTTAAGCATAAATATGATGAACCATAAGTGCTGGGCTTAAATATGCTTGTTGGTTGCTTCAACAATGATATGATGCCAGGTAGCCACTAGGAATTGCTACACAAATTGTTAGCTCTAGTGGACGGTCATAGCACGTGAGGCAAATAGAGCAGTGTAAGTTCTTGGAGCCGCAGCGTGAAGATTTCGAGGTAAATCGCCTCTGAATTTGCCAGGTTTAAGTTAAAACCTAAGCAGGTTGGATCGTTGTCAATGTGTTTGTATACGACCAAAGTAGCTAGAGTGCTCGACGTTGTGGTCATGACATTTGTAGAGTGGTCTTTGTGAAATAGATAAAGTTGAGATATGCATTGAAAGTGGCCTGTACCATGATATGAAGCTGATCACTACTTAGTGTTGCTACACAAAGCGTTAGCTCTAAGTAGCTGGTCATACCAAAATAGGCAGTGTAATGTCATGTGTGAGAAATACATTATAATGTAAAAATATATATACTAAAATCAAAGGTAACTGCATAAAAATATGTACACGAACATCGCCTCAGAGATGGCATAATACCAAAGAACTGTTCAAAAATGCTACACAATTATTAGCTAAGAACAGGTGGTTATGCCACGTGAGACAATTACTAAAAATTAACGTAAAGTTAAAAAAAAATTTTTATAGTTAAATGTTAATGTTTAAAAAAATTAATTACGCGTTATACAAAGCAGGTTGAGATTGTGGGCAGACGGAGCCTGAGACGTGTGTAGAGGGTTGAACGCTCTCAGGATCAGGTGGTTCGATAAACGGTTTTAACCTGTCTATGCTTACTGATGTCGGTGCAGCGCCTTGCATAATGATGAAGTATTTTGGCTGTTTTAGTAAAATCGGGTAAGGACCGCGATACTTGGGTTGTAGTGGTGCAACAGCGGTATTGTTGCGAACGAGTACTCTCTTGCAGCTGTGGAGCTGTGGGTGAACGAAGACTGGACGAGGCGTGTGTCTCGGCTGCTGTTCGGACATGTTATCGAAAGGAAGTCGAAGGCGGGTAGCTTCGTTTTGTGGATCATCTTGTGCCGGTAGTAGACGTGGGAGCTGACTAGGCAGGCGTAGATCCATGCCATACAGGAGTTGTGACGCAGACGTTTAATGGATTCTCGAGTACGAGAACGCATGGCCAGCAGAACTAAAGGTAGTGCATCGACCCAGTTGTCATTAATGGACGAGGATGCTAAAGCAGCTTTGAGTTCCCTATGCATTCTCTCTACCATACCATTAGCTTGGGGATGGTAGGCGGTCGTCTGGCGTAAGATGCATCCCATGTACCGCAAGGTGGTTTTGAAACGATCAGATGAGAAGCAAGTGCCTCTGTCCGTGATGATCTCATTGGGAACACCGTAATTGGATATCCATGCAGAGATAAAACCGTTAGTTACTTCGTCTGCAGAAATGGTGCCAAGAGGTAATGCCGCAGACCACCGTGTAAATCTATCGATCATAGTTAGAAGGTAGCTGAAACCTTGAACCTTTGTCATATGAACTATGTCGATGTGGACGATGGCTAGGCGAGAAGTAGACCGAAAATTTGCAACTTAGAACGAGTGTGTCGTGTGATCTTGTTTTTCTGACAAATTGCACACTCTGAGACCCATCGTTTAACATTCTGCCTAAGTCTGTGACCACAGAAACGATCTGTAAGAAGTCGGACAGTCGCTTGGCTTCCTGGGTGAGAAATTGAGTGAATTGAATCGAAAACCTTTCTCTGAAGGCTGGTCAGCAGAACTGGCTTGTTGGGCTGCGTACCCGTGAAGTAAACAATTGGTAAGCCTTCCCACAGACAGCATATGAACTTGGTTGGGTGACGGGCTATTGATCTTTGAATGTGAATATCACCGCGTTGTTCAGTTCGCAGGAGAGTTGGCGTTAGTGCAGGTTCACTGAGTGCCACGGAGTTGACAGTGAATGGTGAGGGCGAAGATGGTTGTAGAGAGACGTCTGGCCTGGACAGGGCATCTGCAATGAAGTTCTGTTTGCCTTGACGTGAAAGACGTCAAATTGCCATTCGCTTAGACGTGAAAACTGTCTTTCCACTCTGGCAGAGTACTTGGCGATAGATGAAGTTGCGTTTCGAAGTGCGCTAACTAGTGGTGCATGATCTGTGAAAACAACAAATCTGCTACTGCCAATGATGCTGATAAAATGGCACACTGCGTCGTGGATGGCGAGAAGTTCTCGGCCGAAAGTGTCGTACCTCGTTTCTACTGGTTGGAGAGTACGCGAATAGAAACTGATAGGCTTCCGAACTCCGTCGATCTCTTGTTCCAAAGTGGCTCAAATAGCGAATTGAGAAGCATCTGTCGTGAGTAGAAATGGCTTTTCAAAATCTGGATGCGTTAGCATTGTGGCATTTGCTAACGAGTTGATGGCAAGACGAAGTAATTCCTCGTCTTCGGATGACAAAGCAATGATGGAATTCTTGCTAAGTCCTTTTCGGTTCCGCAGGTGCCTGCACAAAGGATAAAGTTGTTATGAAAGGCCTGGAAGGAACTTGCGATAATAGTTTAGTACTCCCAGGATTTTCTGTAAATCGCTCAAAGTCCTTGGTGACTTGACATTCTTGATTGAATTCGTCTTTGACGGCAACGGTTGAATACCTTGGGCCGTGATACGATGCCCTAAGAAGTCGACGGATGAAGTTACAATCTGCGTCTTGTCACAGTTGATCTTGAGTCCGTGGTTGGATAAGCGCGAGAGGACATTTCGTAGGTGTTTCGCATGAGATTCTAGATCTGGACTGAATACCATAATGTCATCGAGATATGACATACAATAAACAGAGTCGTCGCGAAGTATGTTGTCCATGAATCTTTGAAATGTCTGTGTAGCACACTTAAGTCCAAAAGGCATCTAAAGGTATTCGAAAAGGCCAAATGGAGTGATGACGGCAGTTTTCTCGATATCCTCTGGTGCTACCAGGATGTGATGGTAGGCTTGTCTAAGGTCAATTACTGAGAAGAAATTGCTGCCGTTGAGTTTTTCAAGTAATGTATTGATATTTGGAATAGGATATGCATCAGATTTTGTCACTGAATTTAGCTTACGGTAGTCTCCACAGGCTCTGTACGATCCGTTTGATTTTTGAGACTAAGTGCAGTGGTGACGCCCATGAACTTTTCGATGGTCTGATGATTCCCTCTTCCAAAAGCCTTGAGAATTCTTCTTGTACAGCTTTCAGCTTAGCAGGAGCCAGTGGTCGCTTCTTGAGTGCAATAGGTTGTCCTTCTGTGACGATATGATGCATCGTGTTGGAAACTCGCAGATCGGATTTGTTAGGATCGAAAAGCGATTTGTATTTTCGAAGAGCTGCTGATATCTCTGCTGAATGATGCACTGGGGTTGGCTGAATGACCTGTAACTCCAAACGCTCGGAAGCAAGTGTCCAAAAGCTTTGTTCAAGTCCGGTGGAAGGGTCGATGATCTTTTGATTGGTAAGATCAACAATGAGCCGAAATTTTAGAAGGAAATCAAGGCCTATTATATTATGTGAGACCTTGGCAATGATGAAGTTGTGGGAAAATTCACGTCGTAGACCTATGTTGAGTGTGCAGTATTGGCAGCCATAAGTTGGTATGGGCTCGCCTGTAGCTGTTGCGAGAAGAACGCCTAGCGACATCTCGGCCATTGAATCACCTTTGAGGACTGAGACTGCCGCACCTGTGTCTACGATGTACTCTTCGCCAGTTTTGAAATCAAGAAGGTGCAGAAGTTCGTTTGGCTGTTTGGCCGGGTCATGCAAACAAGTTGGCTGGTGATAGCGACCGGCATTGTCTGTTTGGTTCTCTATGTGAAAAATTCGGCGTGGACGAAAAGAGTCGACAGAGATGTCGGATTGTAGTTGGCTTCTTCCCTGTAGCGCCGTTGATGCCGTTGATGTGCAGAAGGTACGGTCTTCTACTTCCTGCGCCAGACGTTTCCCGATACTGATGCACCCTTGTGCCTGCGGTCTGTTATCCTCTCCGTCAGCTGTGGAAATTGACACTCATTCGGAAATTCTTCGGAACGACAAAGACAAACTTGGCAAGCATAAAAAACTTCTGATGGTTATAACACCAGTTCTTTGGGGCATATTTATTAAATGATTGCGGAGATCTCGATCGCCGCCTACCATTATAATTTGACTTGGAAACGAATTTTGGTCGAGCATTGACATGATTTATCTCCGATTTGGTAATGGCCAATCCTTCTAGAACTTTGGCCATGTTCGCCACTATTCTCTCTAAGGAGGAGATTCTATCATCTTGCGGGGGTGAAGAAAAGGATGATGGATTCACTTTGGGTTCCAAAACCCTATATTCTAACTCACATCTCTCAGATAAATCATCTATAGAGAGAGTGTTGGGGAGCTGTCTGGCAAAGAGTTTTAATGTTTGGGAAGATTGTTAATAAAAACAACTTTAGCCTCATGGTCAGAAATGTTGGTTTTATACCAACGTTTCCGTAATTCCCTCAGTATTTCTATGGGGCCAAGATTTGGCATATCTAACTGCGCATATTTGTTTGTTATCTGCTCAGTTTCCGTGGGTCCAAGCAAGGATTCTACCTCGTTTTGTAGGCCCAAAATGGGATAAGGTAGCTTCCTAATGGCCTCAAGCTTAGGATAAATCCGTCGCTGCAATTCAGAAGGTAGTTTAGCAAAAAACTTTGACAGTTTTTGATGACTGTCATAATCAGGAAACGGGGAGAAAGCGGAGTCTACACGCATAAAAAATAACTCACTATCTCCATCCCAAACAGGAACATCAATATCTAAAATTGGACCTGACATTTTAACAATCTTACAGGATCTTAAAAGCATAAATTTATAAGCAATATGAAAATGTATATATAAATGTATAAATATATAACAAAACGCTTACCCACAAACAGCTTCCACTGTTGCTTGATATTGTCCAGTACAAAAGGAAAAAACGAACAGAGGCCCCGATAGCCTTTGATGACAATGTATTATTATTTCAACACAGAACAGCGTCACTCCTTCCAAAAATTGAAATTGTCCCGTAGGAAAGACGAACAGAGGCCCCGTTGGCCTTTAGTGCCAATGAATTATTATTTTCAACAGCAAGAATAACACACTGCTTCCAAAATTTGAAATTTTCCTTTAGGGAAGACGAACACCACAAATTCACGAATGTATACCCAACAGAAAAACAGGATCAGGGTAAAGAAAACGCAAATGTTAGTCGATTTATCCCAAACAAATGAAGAAGAAAGTCAATTTATTTATACCCAAAAAAAATCAGATAAATAGTCAATATCCTGGCGCGGTCGCCAATTTTGTAAACGCCCCGGCTTCAAGTAAATGCCGTACGACATTACAAACTCGGTTAAGGTGCTCTGAATAGAGATTAGTTACTGATATGGGGGCCCTTAAGAGAGCCGGGTAATGCGTTCTCTTGAAGTCTTCAGCGTTGAAGATGTCCTAGAGCCTTGGGTGGACTCTGGTTGATTTTTTGCTCCCGTGGTTAAGCTGTGATCGCGTTGTGGATGGTGTCCTGCAGGTCCTGCACTCAATTGGCTCGTCTCTCCGGTATCCCGCAACAAGATGAGTAGGTATTGACAGCCGACAGAGCGCACACGTATTGACAGCCGACAGAGCACACGCGTGAAGCAGGTAGAAGGCAAATGCCACAACTGACTTGCATGGTAAATTACCGTGCTTAAATAGCATGCAATATGTTTACTTGCATACTATTGGTTAAACGTGGTTAAACGTGGTTAAACGGCAATTTGCTTTTTTCTCATTGATGCAACGTAAATAAATTTGAATTTAATTTACGCAATATGTCGGCGAATGATTTGTGTCGTTACAGAACTTTTTCAGTTGTCAGTGTCTTATTATGGCGTTTTTCAAGGACAGCCACAGACAGTTGATTACTTGGCTTAAGGTGTGCAGACATGAAACAGTTGACTGTCACTTAATAAAACACAAGCACAGACAGTTGATGACTTGCTATACAGTGTTCTCTCATGGAGAAATTCAGCGTTAATTGATAAAACACGCAAACATTTTCTGGGCCCTACTTATCGTGCGTTACATCACACGCACGACTTAACGTTAACTACATTACTTAACGAATTACAGACAGTCTTTTACACAATTTGCTGTCAAATATAATGCATGCAGTTTTCCTGTGTATTAATCATTGAAGGCACTTTTTCATTAATTGACATTTTAGTAATCCTAGTAATAAGCACATTTAATCATTGATGCCATGCAACCTGTTCAACATTCATTTTTGTACAAAAACCTTTCCTGCTCTTCTCGCGATATTTCTAAACAACGTATAGATGTAGACTAAAGTAACAATAGCAAATAGCTTTCACACAAGCCAAGGAAATATGAGAAAGTTCTGACAAAATTCCAGCAAGAGAAGGTCTGCGACGGCATTAGGATATTATTCCGCTGGATGTTAGATTTGTGCATTAGATATATCCATACGCAATACATAGCTGCATATATATATTAGTTCACCGCAATAAGATCTTTATAAATGCTTTGATTTTATTGAGTGGCGTCATGACTATCAGGAAAATGTGTATATATTATGTATAGTGTGATGGCTTAGAATTTGCCTTGCTGATAACCTCATATAATGTTGGCTTGAGTACCGCTTTAATACAAATAGGTTTAGAATTAAACAACCATTCGTTGCGCGGGCGGTGTAGACAATTATTTAATTCAAGTTTGCAAACTTGATATGAGCACCAATCCATATATATATATATATATATATATATATATATATATATATATATATCTACGTCAGTATAAACTACGCATTGTATAATGTAGAAATAGAATTCGACCAGTAGACTAGTTTCGAATTTATTTGGAACTCTTTAATTCTTATCGAGCTTCGAGCTATGACAATGGTAAAAATCTTGGAAGTACTTGAACAGCACCCAATAAGGATTTAATGGATCTGCTGGATGAATTGCCTTTTCTAAATTAAGCAATGTTTATTTTATACCGAAAAAAATAGATATGAGAACACAACCTTTATTACATGGAATAACATTTATTAATAAATATTATTTCTACCAGCATCTACAGCCATTATTCTGTATTCGTTAATATATTCGTTCATCCAATTCCAACTGTACATTTGTTGTAACCAATTCCCTCTTCGCTATGTCAGTCTTTGTTTTGCGCAATTTAGGCCACTCTTTTTGCGTAACGTCATGTGGTGTGTCATCGCTTTCATTGTAATTGCGTCCGTAATTGATGGGTGTGTCGTATTTTGCGGAACGTGGGCTATTTTTGAAGTCCTGTCAGTTATGCCTTTGTTCCAGTCCAATTTAATTTCTTTTTCAAAATATTTTCTGCACGTTTAAGCAGAGCTTCAGCTTATTAATTGCAATAGCTTCAAAAGTCAGACGCATTTTTTCTGTTTTTCCCTTGCACAGAATTAAAAATTATTACTACTAACAGCGTGCCCTATTAGTAGTATATTTTCGCAAATTGCTGATTTTTGTGCAGGACCTGCACCCCTCTTTAATAGTTTTCGAGGGAGATGCTGATTTATTCTAGTTTCAAGCCTCATTTTTGATTTGCCGATGTACTAACGTTTCAAGTACATTGAAATTTGTATACAGGCAAAGTTTTTGACGTCACAGAGAGACTATCTTTTTCATGTGTGCGCATCAGTTTTGTTGTGTTGATCACCACTTTCACCTGTATTGTTGGAAACTGTGCTTTAGTCGCTCGAACTACTTTACTTTTGAAGATCTCAGCTGGAAGATCACCTCCAAAGGGAACACTAAGCGTTAATCTCTGAGTAAAACAAAACACCCCAGAGAATAACGCTTAGTGTTCTCTTTGGAGGTGATCTTCCAGCAGAGATCTGCAAAAGAAAATTAGTTCGAGCGACTAATGCAAAGTCGTGCTCAACACAACAAAAATGATGCGCACAAATGAAAACGATAGTCTCTCTGTGACGTCAACACCTTTGTCTGTATACAAATTTCAATGTACCTGCAAAGCTCAGTACATCGGCAGATCAAAAATGAGGCTTGAAACTAGAATAAATCAGCATCTCTCTCAAAAATGATTAAATAGGGGTGCAGCTACTGTACACAAATCAGCAATTTGCGAACATATACTACTCACAGGTCATGCTGTTAGTAGTAACAATTTTTTAGTTCTGTGCAAGGGAAAAACAGAAAAAATGTGTCTAACTTTTGAAGCTATTGCAATAAATAAGCTGAACCACAGCTTAAACGTGCAGAAAGTAATTTGAAAAAGAAATTAAATTGGACTGGAACAAAGACATAACCGACAGGCCTTCAAAAATAGCCCACGTTCCGCAAAATTCGACACACCCATCAATTGCGGACGCAATTACACTGAAAGCGATGACACACCACATGACGTTACGCAAAAGGAGTGGTCTAAATTGCGCAAAACAAAGGCTGACATGGCAAAGAGGGAATTGCTTACAACAAATGTACAGTTGGGATTGGACGAACGAATATAATATCGAATCCAAAATAATGGCTGTAGATACTGGTAGAAATAAAATCTATTAATAAATGTTATTCCATGGAATAAAGGTTGTGCTCTCATATTTTAAAAAATGGTGAAACTTGTAACGATATAAATATATATATATGTAATGCACTTGGCGTTTATATCAAGATCGCAACCTTTACTTAAATATTTGTATAAGTGTCTGCACCGTTAAAATAATCCATAATTTTGTACCAAATACATAATGTTTTTAGAGTTAAGAGCAGGAACTTGTTTATGTATCACTATTAAGCACGAAACTCATTTGCTTACAAAATTATGCTTTTTTTGGTCATGCCGAATTTGGTTTATAATTGATTTAATTTTTTGCTACATAACTAAAACCTAATGCATAAATTTGTACATTCTAGCTCTCCGCGACAAGGAAAATATATTTTATACTTTTCACTGAATGGTTTAATGATCTTCATGAAATATGATAACTTCAGTCAATTAAAACCAAAATGTGTTAATCCGCTGGATTAGCAGAATTTCGATGTTGGTTGTTATCCTCAATTTTACCGAAACTTTGTCTACTTCCAAATACAATGGAATGGCGTTTACTTCAAGCTCGCGAACTGGATGTTAAGAATTGCTATCACATCCTGCGCAATCAATGATTGTTTAATTGTAATACCTATATATGTGTGTAGCGAAAGCTGCAAACATTTAATGTTAGTGCAATCGACATTTAAAGTCAATTACAATTTATACGATGCAGTTTGATCCTCGCCAGTCAGTTTTCCGTCGTACTCTGTTGATTACCATGGAAAGTCGCAACGCGTCAGTGCGTGCGACCGGTGGTAGTTTTGCTATGTTGTTTGACGACTAGTGATAAACAATGGAATGGTATGTACTTCAAGCTCGCAACCTTGGTTTAAAGAAATTTTACCACCACTCGCGCAATCAACGATTGTTTAATTATATCTCCAATACCATTTTGTTAATTCCATTTTCTGGTATGCTATGTTCTAAATTTATTAAATTGACTTTAAAGCCGTCTTGTCGAATACTTTATATGTTGATGACTGTACTTTACCTCGAATTCACTTAATTAAGGAGATTGTTGTGTCCAGAAGTCCCGCTTTCCTTAACCAATTATATAGTTGGTATTTCTCGTGGTAACTCCTCTCAATGACATAAGTCTTTCTGATCCTATTTGAATTAATTTATTATTATGTACACAAAAAAATATGCATTTGCATGTATATTTCTTTGTTCGCCGCAACAAAGTATATATAAACTATTATACAGTGTTACCTCGAGATACGAGGTTAATTCGTTCCAGACCCGAGCTCGTAAGTCAATCGGCTCGTATCTCAAACGAATTTCTCCCATCTAAAATAACTGAATTCGATTTAATCCGTTCAAGACCTATGGAAAATCCCCAACCCAATGTAAATTATGTATAAAGATATGTTTTTAAATAACAAACAAACATGTTTAATTAACAAATACATAACTAAACATGATGCTTCTTTCTTCACTATGTCGGCATAAATACTCAGTGCCTTCTTGCAGATTACCGTCTACGTCAGTGTATCTCCTGCCAACTCCTTCTCTTTCACCCACAGTGCCGAAGTTTCTCCATTTCCTCGTGGATATTTGTCCTTAATTGGGAAATAATTGTGGCTTCTTTTGCTGGTGTGTCACTCTTGATGGCATCCTTCTGCTTCAATATCGTACAAATTGTCGATGAACTATGGTCATAGATCTTTGCTAATTCAATCACTCGTACGCCACGCTGATTTTTTTCTATTATTTCTTGCTTTAGATCTATCGACATCATCCTCTTCTTCCTGTCACCATTGCCATTAGCACTCACTACCATCGGCCCCATGATTACACACATAAAAGTTCATTATTCACGCAAAAATCAAGCAAAAAAGAGTACAGCGCACAAGATACACTTCGATTCAAGCGAGTAACACGTGCGAGTGAGCGAGAGATTCTCTCGGATGATGCTCGACCCTGTGCGCCAACTAGCGGGACGCTACGGAAACACGGCTGGAGCCTCGGATTTTGGCTCGTATCTTGAACAAAAATATGGCCCGAGCTCCGGCTCTTATCTTAAAAAACTCATATGTTAGGCTGCTCGAATCTCGAGGTACCACTGTATATTTATTAAAACGCATTTTAAACCGGAGTTCATGGATAAGCCAGATTAGTAAGTGTTAAGGATTATTTGTAATTCTCAATTTTAGTGAAATCTATCCTTCCTCTAAAATTGTTGAGCTAGAACCGTGTGCGTACTCGGTATCTTAAAAACAATCGGGCTTGAACCATGTGCAGGCGTTGTATTTTGAAAGCAATTGCGTTGTAAATCTTAACATGCTTGGTGCATATTAGATAAAGTGAACTGCATTTCAAGACACATTTTGGAGTACATACCCTGAAGTTAACTGCATTACTCTTGAATACACATTCGTATAGACGAATGTATCGTCCAGCCGTTTCCTTATTTCTTGGCAAAATATATAGTGGTTGGAGTGTCTAGTACCGAATCCACCAGTAAATACGAAACACTTGTGCAAATGAAATTTTATCTTTTGCCCATGTTGACTTTGTCTTAATTTACTGGCCCTAATTATAATAATTTGTATGAGACATGCAAAACCAATACTCTATTGCATATATATATATATATATATATATATATATATATATATATATATATATATATAAACTTGTCTGCAAGAAGGAATATATAACTATTTAATATGATGTGATTAATGCCAGGTAATTTGGTAATTGATGTCGTCCAGGGCCAGAAAGTGTGGATTTGCTGGGATAACATGAGTTATGAATTAGTTGTAATTCGCAATTTTAGTGAAATATAGCTTGTACTGAAAATCATTAGTTTGGTACCAAGAAAATGTGTGGTAGCTTGGAAACCATTTTGTTTGTTTCATTTTCAGGCTTGGTGTATATTATATATGCTTTAAACTCGCACTGTCAAAAACTTCATATAAATTTAGCTTCATTACTGCTTGAATACACATTCGTATAGGAGAGTGTACCATCAAAATGTATACTTTTTACCAAATATATTGTCGGTATATGACGTAATACCGGTTTCAACTGATGGATCGCCATTAGGCTAGAAGCGCATGTGTACCCGAGATTAAAACTCTCGTTTTTAATGAATTTGATTTGTATTTCTAGTCTTATTTGACTTACTTTTTTATAAGGTATATTGTAACCGAAGCAATATTTTTTCTATCAGCTGCCTGTTTTTTGTCTTTTATTATAGCTAATTTTATTTAATTACCTTTATTAAATGATTTTTTTACAGTTTTTTCTGTTATTTTTTTGTTGTGGTGTTGATATGGCTTAGGTTTTACGATGATAAAAAATTTTATTTCATACTGTTTTAAGGCAAACTTTTACGTTTTAGCGGTCTAATTAGGAGATAGCGTCATGTTTGTAAGCTTTGTAGCAAAAGCCTTAGAATAAAGTATTAGATGTCAAAGAACTAAGCATTTTTTAGGCTTAAGCGTGTCGGTTTTAATTACTCTTTGTCCTTATACAATCAGCATTAATTTATCAAAGTGACAGAATGTACTTTTGTTTCAATCTGATATACTTTAAAGGCATTAAAACTGCCAAGTCGGAGTGTTCACTCTGAATTAAATTTCCCTTAATAGCTTAGCATTCCAGGTATTATTAAACTTTCAAAAACAATCGATTTGTGTAATAGAGGTCGTTAGTTTTATGCTATAGAATTATTATTGAGATGTTTAGTATTTCTTAAATAACAACGGTTAATATCCTGATTGTTAACTTTGTAATGTTTATAGGTCAAGTATTGATTACTTTTCACATAGTCCAATTAATAAAAATTGTCACTTGATTTCAAACAAAATAATTTTCGCATTCTTTCCTATTATTCATTTCAGTCATGGTTATTAACTTCAGTTTTACTAAAATAACTACTAACTATGCTTTCATCTTGAAACCGTTTTTACACGTTTATTTACCGAACAGCTAACTATAGAGCATATTATTGAAGCTAATGATAGTTATAGCACGTAGTAATTAATTGTTTGAATAAATCTTACCCTCACTACAGGTTTCAGGGGACTAACTACAATCGTCCGGTCATCTTTTAGAAAGGATGATCGAACGTGAATTTAATTTCTTTACGAAAAACTAAAATTGATTATGAAAGTAACAAAATAAACAATGGTAGATTTCATAAGCGATCTAGACAACATTCCTGACCATCAAACTTTACTTCTAATTCTGACGCTTTGATTTGAAATGATGATAATGCAGTTTTGAATGAGGTCGCGCGAAACTATGCTGCCATAAAAGAAATTGATGCCAAAGAAATTTCTTTAAGGAAGCCTTGGATGACACAGCTCCAAAGACATTCGACAAACATATACCGATACTAATTATAGAATTTATAAGACAGCTTAATCATCACAAATTGTCATAAATATCAAAAAATGATGATTTAATTAATGAAATTTAGGCAACCCGCCAGGCCTTACGAAGAATTATTAATTTTTGTTCATCAGGGTAAATCTTATCGTTCTTCAAATAATGAGATCAGGGCTGAACTTTCAAAGCAAAACAAGATTGAAAACAGAAAACTGACCTTGAAATTATTTAACAATATATTAATTATCTTTCAAAGACTTGCCACATTAAAGCTCCAAAAAAGTAGAAATCTTAGAACAAATATTCAAAGCTGAACCAATTAGAGCGACCTGCAGAAGACGTTAGGGAAACTTGAAATCTTACAAAAATTCAAAAACCTCAAGAATTTCACCGACGAGGCTTCTTATGCAAATTGTTCGCGAACAGCAACTCAAGCAAGTCAGATTACCCCTAAACGACCTTAGTTAATAGGACGTCTATTTAATGTACAACTCTTAAAGGGCCATTAGAACTATCATAAGAACTAAAGAGAAAAACTCTTTCTAGAGCAGAATGTCATCACCTGCCACATATCACGGTTAACCAACATTCCGTTAAAATATCGTTCAGTCTGAGTTATCTGGTTAAAATATAATTAGTATTTTCCTATGAAAATTAATGACTTAGGGATTCCTTATCAGCATGCACAGCTATTGTTTAGTTTGCATTATAAGATTGTCACTGCCGACAGTTATATGTTGTAGCTATGTGAGTTGCATTCGATCTCTTCTGCACATGTGTAATAACTTGAAGAAGCGAGTATTAATATTATGTATAACAAGGTATAAATTTTACAAACCATGTTGTCAATTGTTGAAGCAGATAATCCTGCTGAAATTATGAATTTTGTCAAAGGATCTAATCAAAAAATCATTAGATATAAAAATTTACGCTTTTCCTTCATCATCCAACAGATTCGAGGAGATCATGCTAATTTGACAAGGAAATACAGACAAATACTTGCTTTTTATCAAACGGTACTTAATTGCAATTTAAGTGCCTATTAATATTAAAAGAGAAACCACGTAGAAAACCTGTTAAGAAAGACCAGATTTTATCGTAAGACTGAGACATCTTAAAGCACGCTTGAATGATTTAACAATTAAGCAATTATCCGGAGAGATTCATAAATGCAAAAATAAGTCCATGCCTGATTCGCGCTACTGATGAGAGAGTCAAGTATCTCATCCTAATCTTACGGTTTAAGGAAGACGTACGGGCCTCAATAATAGCTCGCAAATTCAGCAGAATTTCGATGGAAATTATTGATATGCAGCACCTACTTAAGCATACGAAGAATCAAGAATAAATTCGAACATTCTCCAAATCCTTATTAGCTTACATATTTACACAACAGTGTGGTAGCATTTAATTTCGTCGTTCTAAAGAGAAATAGTTAAAATTATACGTCGATATTTACCCCACAAATTGCTTTAGAATTTTAAAGTACCGTTAGGGAAAACAGCATTTTTGGTGTATATATATATATATATATATATATATATATATATATATATATATATACATTTTTTGTAAAAACTAATTCTGCATCGGGTAGTAAATGAAATTAATTCCGTAGATTTGTTTCGTCCCTATTGAGAACGCGTCATTTACTATTCAGAAATTGCCGCGGACAGGATAATTTGCTTCGGAGTTTCTGACATTATCAATTGAAATAATCGTGTTGCATATTATACGCACATTGAAGTCATATATACCAA
>JAQBSW010011551.1:0-19684 GCA_029291075.1 Eudiplozoon nipponicum
ATGAAACGGGATGATGGTTGTGCAATTTTCAGACCCGGCAAGATTCATGCAACCCTTCCAGGTCTGTGTGTTTAATTACAAATGTTCGTTCAACAGTAATCTTGTTTTGGAAACACAAGGCTCGTACGTGCTCCAACAAATGTGGACGAAATTTTTGCTGCAGTGGCATTATTATGTGGTTTTCCAGTCTCACGTGGAAATGTTTAAATCAGTCGTCTTGTTAAAATTCCTGGGCTAATAATTTGATACATGTTTTATGTATACGTCCTATATGTACAATTTTATATCTATTGAAAAAAGTAATTTCTCTTTTCATTTCGCCACTAAATAAGCTAATAAAATGGAGTGAAATCGCTACTATAACATACGCAAAGTTCTCAAAAGTACATTTAGGAGAATAAATGATTCACTCATTCTAAAAAATATTATCTTACAAGCGATTTCGTCAATTCAAATAACATTTAAAAACAAATAAAAGTTTTATCAGTGCCAGGAACTAGGACGAATTGTAAGTTAACCTTAATTTCATTAATATAATGTAAATGGACACCTACTTCACGTTTAAGGAAATTGATGCTCGTATCAGGAATAAGATTATGCATGACTACAAACACAAACTTAGAATTAACCAGTCCTCTCGTCTAGATTATCAAAAGGCAGCCAATTCAAGTGTCTCTTGGTTAGTTGGGATATCGTTTAGTTTGAACAAATGAATGATAATGCGACCTATACTATCAAACAATGAGATTTTTTATCCAGTACTGTAGCGTTTCCAGTCGTCGTAAGAAGTTGGCTTGACAATTTGGCACACAAGTGGTCTTCTAATTCAATGGACTAACCCAAACCATCGGTGCTATTTGGCAATGTTCGATTGTAATGGTACGCAATAATCACTGATCGGCTTGTAAACTTTGCTTCTGATTAATTTATTTAGACAATCAACTTTCAATAACTTAAAGGGAACGGAAAAATACATATATGCATGCTTCAGACTTTGTGCATGATGAAACAAACAAGTGATCCCAAATCGGTTTTCACGGCTTGCATACGGAAGGTGCAGCAAGGTTGAAATTTCCGTAAATTCGGCAGAAACCGGTCATTTGATGTCACCAAGGATCTAAGGTAGGAATATTTGGTGAATGTCAACAAGGCACTGTTCAGAATAGTGTTGATATGCGGATAATAATTTACCAAAAATACCGTTTTTGAGGCATTAAGATTAAAACCATAAAATTTAGGCACTCCCTGGGCACAATGAATGCTCTCTAGGGTTCACCTATTTTTGCCATAATAAAAAAGCTTCGTCAGTGTCTTCGAGATCATAATCCCCACCCGGAGGATTGTTTTAGTTGCATGAACGAAGATCCGAATTTAACACATAAGTAAAAAAGATGGGAACAATAACAATTACTTGTCGAACGCCGGTGCAGAAGGACAGATACCAAAGCATATCCAAATCGACGAGTCATCATACACATATAAATCGACATACAGACTTAATATAAAAGTCTGTTTATTGTCCTTTTTTGAAGAAGGTAAAAAAAAAGATAAAAAGTGTGACCAGTCCAGTTGAATGGGAACTGTTAAAATAAAGACAGATTTACAAAGTACTAATAGAATAAAAAATAATTATTTAAAGGAAAAATTTACCTGAAGCGATTTTTTTAGACACGTCACTTGTCGTCAGGTTGAGTTGTCGACCTAGCATAAACTTCGTGATCAATGGCGAATCGGGTTCAGAGTTAAAGTCTCCAGCCAGGATTACGGGCCAATGATGATTATCTACAAGAGGCATTAAAATGATAAACTTCACAAAGTTTACGTTGCATCGGGCATTTACACTTCATTTGGAAAATAGTTCCCGCTCATAATATATCGCAGAAAAGTAGTTCATGCTTCTAAGCATTCTAATCAACTCATAGACATTAACTTAGACCTTCCTAGGTTTATGAATATAGAACATTAAATATTGTTTGGCTATAGCTAAAACATCGTTAAATTTGGAATAAACGAAAAGTAACAAATAATTTATTGCTTGCGTAAAAATCTAACGTCAGAGAAATTAACTCAAATAGTGAAGCGCTAACAAAGATTCAAATTCCTAGAACAGCAGACAAAACGCCTATATAATTTGAACTTACATCAAAACAGTCACGCATCACAAGGCTACGATAAGAATTATATGCAAATTGTACAGGACAGGTCTTCGAAAATTTAGAGATCCAAATTCTAAGGAAGATAAAATAATTTAGAGAACAGTATAAACCAAAAATTTGACGTTCAGTATCATATATTTTGTCACTTCAAGATATGATCATAGCAGTCTGCTTGAATCTGGTATCAATCTGATAATGAGCTATACAATGTGGTTCAGTGCAAAATGGAGTACAGGTTTTGACTCAAGCAAATCATCAACGTAAGCATTGTCGTTAGTCACATCCATCACTTCGGTTCAGCTCATTATGGCATCCATTCAGACCAATGATCAACTAACCATGCCCAATCTGTCATTTGACTGTCACATTAGCCATAAATCAGTATTATTGAAAAGTAGGTATTGCAAAATGAATAATTTGTTCAAGTAATACGAACATTGGTTGAGAGGGTGGTGAAACAATTATTATAATAATAATATATATTGACAATGTATATATATAAAAAAATATATATATAATTCTGGTTGAAAATTCTAGCAGTATTTCTTAATATGAAATACTCTCATTAAATTAAATAAACATTGGTTGCGCGGGCGATGATAACAGTTACTTTTAATCAAGGTTGCGATCTTGATATAAATTATACTTAATTCTGAGGGAATCCGCATAAACGACCCAACCAATATAGGTGAAGTCAACAATGGCGACCGCGCCCAAGAGGCAGCAGACGGACAAATGCCGATATTATCATCCGAATCGACGAATTTTGTTTGACCCTAATCAGATTTTACGCATGTGCTCGCAACCCAGGATGTGGAAAGGCCACAGTTGTGGTTCGAACAATTTGAAGCTTTTGTTCGAACGCAAGAATTTTCATTAGAAGCACATATTGTACGCGTGGCTATCCAGGAATTAGTTGACTGGACTCTTGTAGTCACAACAGAATTGCATGTCGACCTGACGTATGGGACAAAAAAGACGAATGATGAATCACTTCCGAGACACGCCTCAAGAGATGCATTCAGAGTTGTAGACTCAAGCCACGACCAGGTGAGATGCTCCTTGACACCATGACACGTCTCAAGCGTTGGTTGTCAATGATAACCGTCTTTACCTGGGTTTCAATCGCATGAGGCAATCACGTTTATGCTGCTGGATCCAACAAGCAAATAGGCTCTACAAAGTTCAGCCATGATAACCACCACATTGAATGCAGCGATACCATGCATGAGCACCGTTGCAACAGCCGGCATGGGCGAAATACATTATTGGAATTCTTCGCGGTATAATCAGCGAGTCTAGGACGGAAGATGGCAGCCAGTGGCTTGGAAACAAACTTAGTATATAAAGACAACAGCTGCGACGAATACATCGCCTAAACAACAGCAAAATTAAAAAAGAGTTCTCTTAGATAAAAGCTACATCAATGGGGCAATAAGGTCCACCAACCAACTAATAATGATAGTCAGGTTCATGCCAAAAAGATAAATCCTCTGGAAGTTCATATTTGTAGATAAAGTGAGAAGGACCAGCACAGCACTCTACAATCTGTTCAGAAGGGGGCTTCGATGAAAAATAAGTATTGGAATCGTTGTCACACGTAAGGATTTTTACGAAAGTTAAATTTTTAGAACTCTTCAACTGTCAGCCAGTATTATGCAATTGGATATTGCAGCTGGTGTTTCGGTATTACCAATGATTTGGCTGTTAAACAGCGTAAAACCTATGATAGCAAATTTGTATCAGGTATCGAACGCGTCGATGGTAACTGCGAGCGAATGGGAGACTAATTTTTTTTTTAAAATGATGATATCTAATATGCCGTTTGTTGAAGCGAATACCCAAACACCCCATTGGGGTTTGATTCAATTATAAAATGTGTTAAAACACCAATTACGTATTCGGCTGCAGAATAACGATTACATTTTTATCCATAAAAATTTCAGATAGGTCAGCAAATGCAGTTCATTTGTCACTCAGTCTCAGCGGAGGGATGTATAAGATTAGATTCGAATAAACAGCCTATAAACGACTACCCAGTGCCCACTACTAGAAAACAATTGTGCCGGTTTATTAGTATGGTTAATTTCTATAGACCATATCTCGCAGGGTTAGCGGTTACGCAACAATCCTTGTCTAAGTTAACTAGCGCCAAGATAACGTTTCGTTGGACGGAGGAGGTTGAAGAAGCGTGTAGCATATGTAAACAGAAATTAATGGATGCAACAATTTTGACTTTCCTGGTAGGTAGTATGTCAAATGTTACAAACGCGTCAGATATTAGCATAGGGGAAGTATTACATGCAGACGGATGTCTGACGCAATATACAAGTCGCCAACCATACCGGTTGTCATCTGTGGACAAATCAACGTCTTTAACAATCATAAAGTACTAGTGCATTGGCGGTCACTAGGTACTGAGAAGAAACAAGAACACCGAGCCATTGAAGAGCTTGAGCAATACGATGTAAAAATTCATCATCGAGCCAGTATCAAGAATGCGGCAGCGGATACGGTCTGTAGAGTTTCCGCTGTGCGAATTTCGCCACTTATCATGGTCTCCGAAGAATAAGGAAATGATACCACAAGCCAGAAACCAGTCATTCAGTTAAAAAACGGCGACAGCGGTGTCCACACCATTTAAAGCGTTGAGCCTGATAAACGGCTTATTGTTTAGAAAAAGACAAACAGTGCAACGGTTTGTGCCGGAGTCTATACGAGCAGAATTATAGGCGCTTTCTTTTTTATTCAAAATATTTTGGCCGCCGTCATCGGAAGCCTTCTATAGTTGGTCCATCCTCACCAGTTAAACAAAACATATCATTTGTATTTTAATCTGACTTTTCACAGTATATTTGTGAGTCGTTTGTGTGTGTGTGTGTGCATTTCCTTAACTGTTATATTCATCTAAAAGAGACTAGAGTGGGTGAATGAAAATTTACCATTTTCATACGTTAGACTATATGTTTTATACACTCAACGTGCAATGAAGTAACTGAGATTACCCTTATATTTTTTGGAGGGGGAGATCAACACTGGTCATAACCGAATGACAAATGCATGCGATCAATTTCAATTCAAACCATTTCGTTTAGTCAAAATGCGGATCAGGTAATTTCGATTAGTCCAGTTTCGCCATTTTCTTCATTTAATAATTGATCGCTTTCTGGCAGGAAACATTGGGACATCCTGCCACCAGGCGCCTTATCGAGAAATTTCAGTCACAATTGTATTGGCCTGGAATATCTAAAGAAATTCGTAGCTATTGTCAACAATGCACTTTATGTCAGCGTTGTATTTCCGAGAAAATTTAAAGTTAGCGAAATGATAAAATAATTAGTTTTGATATGTGAGCTGAAATATTTAAAGATCAATTTCCTCGGGCACCTGCGTCAGTCCCAACCCCCGAAAGTAAGTCTGTAACAAAAATACGGAACGTTAATCTCTAACATCCATTAGAGTTAGATATATCGAATGAAATTGTATCTCTATAACGGTGAAAAGCTGCAGGTCCTGATATGCAACCGAGACTATTTAAGGATGGTGACGAAATAATTTATGGATCATTGGCTAACCATTTTTATACTACATAGAATATGAAGACCATGCCGCGTGCTTGGATGGAGTCGATTATTATTCCTACTTTCAAAAAAGGCAATCGTAATTCGTCTGATTACCATCGTGGTATAAGCTTGACTTCAGTCGTATCTAGGTTATTTTCTTCAATTATGTTATGCCGTCTTAGCGCTTCGCATAAATGACATACTGGAGAAGAACAATCAGGATTCCGGTCAGGAAGGCGTCGTATAAAAAATATTTATATTCTAAGCAAGTTCTTGAAAAGCGAAATATATATCCCGTCAAACAGTAGCCGTCTTTCCAGACATTAACGGGAATTTTTATGCAGTGGATCGCAACTTTCTATTCGATATTCTGTCGAAATGTGGTGTGTACATCAAATTTTTAAATATTATAAGCTGTCTATGCAAAAACTTCTGGTTGCGTTAAGGTCTACAATGAATTAACATAAAATTTTACTCCCATCAATGACGTTCATCAAGGCAATTCACTTTCAATATATCTGTTTAATTTTTAATAGATGCTATTATGAACAACACTCTCCCACACGTTCAGGACGCAGGTGTTGAAGATTTTCTGTGCGGTAGATTGACCGATCTTTACAATTAAGTCGATATCATATTATTCGATAATCGGGATTTCGCCCAGGCCAACTTGAGTAGATTAGCAGTCGTTGTTCCGTCTTTCCTTATAAAATTTGCACACTCTATATGTAAGATACGTATAAAAGGCCACCCACCACCCACTCCAACTCAGCAACAGCAGAGTGAAGATCTGGTTATAGTTGACAGGATTACATATCTTGACAGCTCTTTCAATAACTCAAGCAATAGGTCTGACGAGGTGAGTATGAAAATCGTTAAAACTAGAATAGCTTTCTCCAACCTTCTTTATTTATTGAGAAATACGAATATTTCATTCCGTCATAAAGTTTGTTTACAATGCATTATTACTTTGTTTTATTATACGCAAGTGAGACTTTACTCTTTAAAATTGATGATTTCAGACACTTACAGGCGTTCGACCACCGTTGTTTGAGAAACATAGCACATGTATGTTACCAACAACGAATAAACAACGATGATATCCGTAGACGTACTTTGGATCGCCGAAGAAGAGCTTGTTAGAAAAACAAATAAGGCGCAAGCGACTGCATTGACTCGGTCTCGTTTTGCTTAAGCCTTCAATGCGAATGCTTAATAGATCATTATTCTCTCACCCAATGCCAGAGTGGCGAAGAAACAAGGTTGGCAGGATTTGACATGCTGCGTAACAGTAACAATTGCGCAGTAACAGAAAAAGTCAACTACATTCAAATAGGGTAGTATGGGACACAATGGACTGTCTGGATGGGATTCACGTGCGTTATGGCATCGAGCCGAGCTCAGTGGCAATTTTGTTGCATAACTATTAGAATCATCTTCGTAACTTTCCTTTCTTGGTTTTGCAAAGTTAGCTGCAAAGTTAGATCGTTTTTATCACGTGATTGTGAAAAAAGCAAAGGAACTGTATAGCCGATATTCCGTTGCCTTTAAGATGACTTCGCCATAAAGATGTTGTGTATTGATTTAGTTTGCCTCAAGTTTGTGACTTACCTAGGTAAATATACTCCTATTAACTAGATCCCCTTCCAAATCAATCCCTCTAGTTTAATAATTTGTGTGACATTTTTAATTTTTCTTGTTATTATCTTATTGTTGTTATGGTTATATGGCATTGAAACATAAGTCAGTAATGAATTTGTATTGCTGTGCATGATGTTGAGTTGCTGGATAAAAGCGAGGAGATCAGTCAATATGTAACGAAAATGTTGGGAAAGCCGTAAATAAACTGAGTGAACTTTAGCTATAACTGCCAAGTAGATATCAGAAACGAATAGCACATGTGTGACGTCAGTGAAATTATCGTACATTTAAAAAACTTGACAGTGATGACAAAACGAAGACCGGCTTGTATTATTGGTACACGTAACGCGACCAGACGGTGAAAATACAATATTACTGCATCAGAGTATCTTGATTGAGAAGCTACTAAGGCAATTCTGGAGGATGCCTGATAACACAGAACAGAAAGTAAAGCAATCTTGAGAACAGAAACTATTATCCACGATGTTCGTCATTTGAATACATGGCAAAAAAAGCATACCACAAGGATACAGAAATAGAAATATTTCAGTGCACACATAGAATCAACTAAAAAATGGGGAGATTGGACTGATTCTGCATTAGGTGACACTCTTCAGAAGCTCACAGCACAAACGGAGTATATCATTTCATATTTATGTATGTAGTAAACATTTTTGACAACCTGACATACACGAAAAAAAATTACAAAGTATTCAAAGCTTTGGGTGTAATATAGACTGCACAGAAGGCATTTCAAGCCCTAATTAACTAACAGTTCAACGATTGCTAAATGAAGCCTGGTCTTCTAACAGCGTTTTATAACACCTTTACTCGTTGGGTTTGCATTAAACAATAAGTAATCACGAAACGCATTTTTACATGATGTATCGCCTTGCGTTTACATGGACTTCGGTATATAATTCTGATCCTACTACTTTGTTACCAGGTACGCAATACCTAATATAAATATATATATATATATATATATATATATATATATATATATATATTTGTTCGCTGAAACAGATTATCATCAATCACCATGTCCAGCCACACAAAAGTCAAAAGTGACTAACGTTTCACTGCCATATAACCATAAGGAGTAAAAAAGGAAATAATTGAAAACAGAAATGATATTTTAGACAAATTATTATTGAGATTTACGAGAGAGGGCGAGGGGTAGAGAGAGAAGGAAAACCTTGCTACTATGAGTAAATTTATCAGGATAACTCACAGAAATGAGGCAAACTAAACCTCTTCACAACACCATTATGGCCAAGTTAGCATTCGGGCAAGGCGACATCAGCAATAAATATATATATATATTTATATAACTATTAGAAATTTAATGGAATGATTGCACGATAATCACGAATAGGGGTAACTGAAGTCCATTGTCTGGAGTAATAGATGTTCAGATGTTGTCGTAATTTCTAATTTTGGTTAAATTTAGCTTATCTCAATAAAAATTTTGTTAGTGCCCTTTATAAGCGAGGTATCTCAAAAACAATTGTATGGTTACAATTTAAAGGTTGGTCTTTATTACATAAACTGAGTTGGCTTTGAGGTTGCATTGCCGAAAATACCTAGTGTTAAGCTACCTTCATTACTGCATGAATACATTTTCATATCGAAGGATATAACATTCAAATGTTCTACATGTCCTCAACAATAGCATCATCGTCATCACGGAGAGCAATACAAGTCGTTAATTATTGATGCGTCATTGCCATATAACCATTAAAAATTCCTAAATTTCTAAAAGTAATAATATCGGAAAAAATATTAAAATGTAGTGATATACGAGGGTGTGGACCCAGTTAATATATCATCATCATCATGTCCAGCCACACAAAAGTCAAGTGACTAATGTTTCACTGCCATATAACCATAAGGAGTGAAAAAAAGTATATAAGTGAATTTAGACAAATTATAATTGAGATTTACGAGAGAGAGAGAGAGAGAGAGGTAGAGAGAGAAGGAATACCTTGCTACTATGAGTAAATTTATCAGAATAACTCACAGAAATGAGGCAAACTAAACCTCTCCACAACACCATTATGGCCAAGTTAGCATTCGGGCAAGGCGACATCAGCAATACAGCTGCCTTGCGGATTCCACTGTATCACGTCATAAACAGTTAGATCTGTACATAATCTCATTATTGTCAAATAAGTTTCAAGGAAAGGCGACGTCAGCAATACAGTTTGCCTGCGGTTTTCAATGTATCGCGTCATAAATATAACCAAAACTCACAGTAACCTCTATCCAACTAAAAAAAATGAAGTTACAAAAATTATTCTAAAGGAAAAGAGCACCATCATCGCCAGTAAACTCGACTAGATTTCATATCGCGCAAGGTTTCCAGAAAAGATCTACGATGCGCACGTGGAGCAAATCATGGCAGACCAGCGTGTCCTATACTACCCAATTTGAAGAAAATTGACTTTAGCTGTTATTGATAGAGCTATAAAGATATGTAAACCCGTGAAATACGTCCGGATTTTCACATTGCAACCACAGAGTTGATGTGAGTGGTGGGTGATTCTGCAGACGTATCTTAAATTTAGAGGGCGCGAAATAATATATATTTTGATCATATATATAGTGGACACGGGGCCTAATACTGTCTCCAACTGATGAGTCATTAGTAAGAACCCAACGCGTGTTCGCATGAATTTAAACTTTCTGTTTTTGGTCCTAGTTGAACCAATTTGTTACTAGGTACGCAATACTTCATACAAAATTCCATATATATTAGTTCTCGGTAACAAAATATACCTAACTAAGAAGATAGCTTGACAGTCAAATTTGACGTTAGTAAAACTCGTAGAGATATTGATTATTCAATGAAAATACCCAAACAACAAATAAGTAAAGCCATAAACATCATACAAATATGCTTTAAAATTAAAACTATACACAGCATGCTTACTACACGCACAGAACGCTAATAAGGACAGCACAACGGAAAAGCGAATTTAAAACAGATTATATCTAAAATAGATAACAAAAATGCAAAATGAGCCACAAGTAACGGTGACTCGCCTGTTCTGTCCTTTTTTGCCAATTTGTCAATCTCCGCCAAAAGGAGGCAAAGCTCAGCCAGCTTAATATCACCCCGATTAGGATCGAAAAACAGATGAGTTGTGGCCACCAAAAATCGTTTGGATTGTGTACTGCGGACGTCGTTTGCAACGCCCGACGACAGGGAGCATGGTTCAAACAGAGCCAGTCGACCGACATTATTGCTAGAAGCCAGTGGACACGACATAGGCGTGTCGGAATTGGTGAAATTTACTGTAATGGTCTCAACCAGACGAAAAGTGTCGCTTCGATATGCGATCACGCAGCCATCTCTCTTATGCTGAGTTTTTTTGCTGAATAAAGTGGCGTATCCTAGAGTGAAGAACATACATTAGGCGAGTTAAGCAGAAAAGATGTGAATTAATAAAAGGCTGGCAAAATCGTACAAAAATCATAGAAGCATACGTAGAAAAAACTACTTCAAATTAGAAACGTTGCATCAACACATTTAGAAATTTAGTGATTAACATTTTTTTTAAATAAACGCACCTCTGCATGAAAGATAAAACTTGTGACCAAACACGTTTCGACAGTAGGCAAGTAAAACAGCCAATTAAAGGATTATACATGCATAAAGCTTGATCAAAAAATTAAAAGAAGCACACAATACATGGTTAAATGAAGAAAACATTTACGTTCCAATGCCTAAGGAATGACAAATTATGATTACAAACATAAATGATCGCAAATAAGCAATAAATAATCCTTTAGTAGCAAATAAAGACATTCATTGAATAGATTATTAATAATATTTTATGAATTAAAACAAAATATTTCCACTGAGCTTAACTTCATAATAGCATTAACTGGATTTTGTGAATACATTGCTACACAAATAGATGAATGAATGTTCGTTGAGGTTATAACATATATGACATGCGTGTCGCCCATATATAATACAGCTTCAACCAACTTGCATTCATTCACCTGAAAAGCTATTTATCCACTACGTGTAATTAAATGCTGTATAGATAAGCATAATTGAACAATTTTGCTTGATAAACAGGAAACAAGAATCGGAAATAAATTCACTTCCATCTAGCCAATGTGTTTTCTTCCAACTAAAGAATTAGTTATTTGTTTGTGGACATTATTTAAATGTACACTAATACAATGGTCTTTAAAGGATGTTTTCTCGGTGTATTAATTACATGATGAAGAACCATATTTTTTGTTCATGAATAATATATGCTTGCTCAATAAACTTGATCTCAACGCGCCATCTCTGTTCTTATTTACGGGGACCACAATTAGACTCACGAAAAAAATACTATAAATGCCACACAGTAATAAATCAATTGCTTTATAACTGTGATGCATTTATGGTGATTGTTAAATTGAGTCTGATGATGGTTCCAGTAAATCGGGGCAGATAAGTCGCATCGAGATCAGGTTTAACAAGATAGCATAAATTACCAATTACCACAAGTAGTGCATCTATTGGGTCAAAATGCAGGTAGCAAGAGGTTGTCACTGGAATAATTTACAATCTTCAATCAAATAGAAAGATATGAACTCTATCTAAACAGCAGAAAAGAACAAATTGCTAAAAATCCAGGATACTTACAAAAACTCACAAATACAGCCATCCAACCGATGATATGATGAGTGCAAGTTCATTTTTGTTAGTGATGCATTATTTTATGCCATTCAACTAAAATATTAAGAAGACAAATTCCAAACCAACACACGGGACAAGGATTTCTGAATGCCAACGAAGTCAACTTACCAATATCATTGAGAAATGGTTCTATTGTGCTTCGGAAATGCTCTTCTTCAACTTCCTGTAAGCATACGATCTGGAATAGGAATAATATTTTTAATTAAAAAATATATTTGAAATGTACGAGACATAACTTTTTGGCAGCACTTGCATTTTTTCAAAATCAATCAACCATCGAAAAAATTATATCAATTCGAACCCCACAACTAACTGCTGTTTACTCAAACAATTAACACATTTTAAAATATACAGCAAAAACTCGCACATACACGTATCCACTAACGTTGGAAATAATAATGTATACGCCAGAAAAACTGAAAAATTAAGCATATTTGAAGGACACCATACACTAGAAACTGAGTTATCTGCAAAATGCTTCCAAAAACGTCCTTACTAAATGACTTGAGGTGCAAGACCTCACTACAAAATCAATCGACGTACAACTAAAGCCGCTTATAAACAAGCATATTTATTTCCAAGAGTTATTATTTAAATCAAGGGCGCGATATTTATATAAATATCTGCCACATAATGTACAAAATTTGGCGGTACTACCTAGGAATTGTATAATGTAGAATAGGCAATTCATTCAGTTAGAGCAACAAACACCGAAGCTGACGTACCCAGGTTCGAGCCCTGACGGCGGAAAATTCTGGATGGTATGTGATGAGTTCCCAATAAGGCCGAAACCGGTCTACAGGATAAATTGCCTTTTATGTGCTATACAATGCTCAGTTTACACTGATAAGTATTTGTACATAATGGCTTCGATGCTTATATAAATATCGCAATCTTGATTTAAATAATTATCACCACCTGCGCAGGCACTATCCATTTAATTATATAAATGCCAAGAATTATGTTGATTAATTCAGCTGGTGGCGATATCAGTCTCCATTCTCCTAACATTGCCTGATGCTCGTTCAATTTAGTAAGATAAAAAATAATATAAATGGTGGAAATAATGTGAGAATAATGAGGATGAGTTGTGTATCAAATTAATATAGACAAGATAAATATTATAAATATTTCCAATGCGACCAGTTAGATACCTTCAATATTAAAACAAACAGTTTTCCACGTACAATTATGTATGTGTTGCGCACTTAGTAACAAATTAGTTCAAATATGACCGGAAGGATAAATCAAAGACAACATGACCAGACTGTATAATTGCAGGTTCAAATTCGTTCCATGCCTACTGGCGACTCATCAGCACAAAAGCAATGTTTACATGAGATTATGATTTCCGTTAATTTTATCCTTCTGATCATATTTGAACTAATTTGTTACTAGGTGCGCAAAAAATAATACAATATTATATATATATATATATATATATATATATATATATATATATTAGTTATTTGCAACAGTTAAAAATATTTAACTTCAGATGCTGTCTTCGAATATGGTAAATTAACACCTGAATATAAGTTATAACCTAAAATGCAAATTATTGACTACTTTTCAGCTAAATAACAAGGAGGGTTACAGAATGAAAAACAGATCTGAAGTTATTCCGTTCAGTTCCAACTAAAATGAAACTGTTGATACTCAAGGCGTTATGAGCAGACATGATTTGCTAACTAAACATTGCTTTGAATTTGAATGGCACAATTTAATTGTGAATAAACACGTTTATTGACATAAAACTTGCCTCACTAAAATAGTTCTGGGTAATAGCGCAAATTTCGTACAGAGCACCTAGTTACTAGGAGTAGATATATTCAAATAACACACAGAATGGAGGCAAACTAAACGTCCACACAACAAAATTATAGACAAGCCAGCATTAAGGAAAGGAAACATCAGCAATACAGCTTCCTTGCTAGTTTCAATGTATTACGTCATAAACAAACCCAAACCTCTCAGCTAACTCTTACCTACTATTAAAAGAAAAATACGAGGATGATTCTACTATAAAGCTGCAATAAGATCGTCACTGAGCTCAACTCGATGCCATTTCGCACAGGGTTTTCAACCAATAACTATAATGTGCACTCGAACTCCATCCTGACAGACGAGTAAGCCCTATACTACACAATTTTGATGAAGTTGACTGTAACTTTTTCTGTCGTGTCAAAATCTGCCAACTTTGCTTCTTACGCCAATTGGGAACTGAGTGAAAGGACAGTGCTCTAGTATGCAATCGGATTGGGTGCATCCGCAAAACGTGAACGAGCCAACGTATTTGATGGAGCATTATTTGCTTTTTTAACGAGGAGCACTTGTTGGCCGATCCTAAAATACTTTACGGATGTCAGCGTTTGTTAATCGTTGTTGGTAACCCACACGTGCTATGCTTCTCATGAAACAATGGTCGAATGCCTACTATCAGTGATGGATATGAACTTTTCCGAATAGTTTGAATTGGATGCGATATTGGCATAATAAACAATGTGGACAGATTTTGACATAGAAGTAACAGCTGAAGTCAACTACAGTAAAATTGTATAGTATAGAACCCGCTCGTCTGCCAGGATTGTGTCCACGTGTGCATCATATTTATTGGTTGGAAACCCTGTGAGATATGACATCGAACAGAGCTCAGAGTGTTTTTGGTATTATAGATCAGTTGTCAAACAAGAAAATTACAGTTTATTCTGATTTAGTGCTCTTTAACGAAATACTTAATTGGTACGAAGAATACATTAACACAAAACCTAACAACAAATGAATTCCTCTCTATTTAAGTGAGACGATAAATAATCAAACTAGATTTCCACTTAAATAGCATGCGACATATTTCGCAAGCCAAATCCTTCGGTCGGAATGCCATCATTAATGAAGATGTTAAATTGATTTCGTATAAACTATTCTGTACAAATATCAAAAAGTAATCGCTTCTAGTTATGTTCGATTGTTTTCTATTGGTTATCAAAAAATGGAATATAGTTTTCCAAAATCGTAGCATTTACATAACTCTACCAGTTTGTATTTGCACAAGACAGACATGTCTTCTCAAATTGAAAGCTTTGCTGCAAAACTGACACGATATTTGTTTCTCTCTAGTATGATATCGACACAACAAAACTAGCAGATGAAGCATTTCTTCGCTATCAGAACCACTGATGAGTTCAACATCTCGTTTCCCTTTCAGAAAGTTTAACGGATACGTAGAAAAGCGATCTATTTAAAGGAAATTTTTCGCTCTACAGGACTATCGGCAGTGTGGTGTCCAAAAAGCGGTTTATTTTTATCCCAGACACTCTAAATGAAGAAACAAAAAGATGGGCTCATAAACTTCATTCAAAGGCAAGTCATAGTAGAAAACATTTCAAATAAACTCAATAGGAAAAGCGCTCTAGGGATTCAAACACGTTCACTTCTATTAAAATTGGCGAAAATCAACAATATTACCTATTAGAAATATTTCATTCGATGTGTGAATAAAAAGAATTATGATTTTCCACAAAATCCACTAGAAGAGTAAGAAAATGAGCGTAAAGAGCAAAATGGCTAAAGTAAAACATTTCGTATTTACAGGGCGCAAATATTTCTTTTTGAATCCTAGCTGAAATTGGAAACGTTCAAACACACAATGAATTATTTAAAGTATGGCCGTGCATTAGCATAAACAAATAGCTATGTTAATAAGTACTGCGTTTTCAAGAACATAGTTATAAACAGAAAATAGCGTTGTCATCACATGAACCTTTAGAGAATAAGCAGATATAGTTTGAAATTGAGTACGATTACGGTGGCCTTCAGAGAAGCATACCATATAATTAATATAATATCACTATGATGAAAGTATGGTAACTGAAAAGCTGGATATATCCAATATAAGTTATAGAAGTCGACCAGCAAAATTACTTAAAGATGGAGCATGTATGAACGCAACTCTAAGAGTGGAAAGCTTTTAAACTACATTTTTTTAAATTATGCTATATAAGTTGCTATAATTGCACTTTAAATATCAATAGGATCTGGATAAATTGTATGCAGCGTTAGCATCGATAACTACCAAAAAGTAAGTAATAACTCTCTATATACCTTCGGCTTGCTTAAAAATGCAAAAAATTAACTCACATCTGAATTCAATTTTTTTATTTCGCGAAGAATATTAACCGATCGAGATTTCCAGTTAAGATATTCTTCCTTGCAGTGTCGATAAAGTTCCTCGTTCATCATGATAAGATATTGCGCTAGAACGTTATACGTCGTCAAAGTGAAATTAACAACGTTATCGACTTCAAGAGATTGATTGGAAAGAAATACTTCCGGTCGTTGAAGCATAACTAGTTGATTAAATATATAACTTTCGTACTTGACCGAAATGAACTGTGAAATCTTGGAAGCTTGAAATTATGACGTTTGTGATAAGAACGACGTTTTGTCATATTTGAGACTAAATCGTACTTTGAACATTGAATCCTTCTAAAAATTGCAGTATTATATTTAGAACCAAGTGAGTAGAGCATTAGCCTATTTGCATTTCCTATAAGGATATAGCATGAACCGAGTTAATAACTAATGATCACAAATGCGAAAAGCGGAAATTACCAAGAAAATATATTATCAAAAATGAAGAAACAAAAGTAGTTAATAATTACAATGCGTTTTGTAAGCATAATTAATAAATTATTATTATAACAGAAAAATATTATCCAACTATATCTTTATTTGGTAGTCTAATAAGAATACTTATTTAAAATACGCGATCTAAAATGTTACGAAAAAGAGTGGGATTGTAAACGCCCGGGCTTCAAGTAAATGCCGTACGACGTTACAAACTCGGTTAAGGTGCTCTGAATAGAGATTAGTTACTGATATGGGGGCCCTTAAGAGGGCCTGGTAATGCGTTCTCTTGAAGTCTTCAGAGTTGAAGATGTCCTAGAGCCTTGGGTGGACTCTGGTTGAGTTGTCGCTCCCGTGGTTGAGCTGTAATCGCGTTGTGGATAGTGTCCTGCAGGTCCTGCACTCAATTGGCTCGTCTCTCCGGTATCCCGCAACAAGATGAGTCACGGATGTAGTTAGTTGTTGGTGAAACTATCAAATCACCAGCGTAGGTATTGACAGCCGACAGAGCGCACACGTATTGACAGCCGACAGAACGCACACGCGTGAAGCAGGTAGAAGGCAAATGCCACCACTGACTTGCATGGTAAATTACCGTGCTTAAATAGCATGCAATATGTGTACTTGCATACTATTGGTTAAACGTGATTAAACGTGGTTAAACGGCAATTTTGCTTTTTTCTCATTGGTGCAACGTAAATAAATTTTAATTTAATTTACGCAATATGTCGGCGATTGATTTGTGTCGTTACAACACTTTCCTCTGAAAAAAAAGAAAAAAAATATTCCTCTCTGCGAGGCTAGATAAGAAATGCATGACAGAGTTCGAACCAATTTAAGCAAAAATATGATGAACCATAAGTGCTGGGCTTAAATATGCTTGTTGGTTGCCTCAACAATGATATGATGCCAGGTAACCACTAGGAATTGCTACACAAATTGTTAGCTCTAGTGGACGGTCAAAGCACGTGAGGCAAAAATAGAGCAATGTAAGTTTTTTGGAGCCGCAGCGTGAAGATTTCGAGGTAAATCGCCTCTGAATTTGCCAGGTTTAAGTTAAAACCCAAGCAGGTTGGATCGTTGTCAATTTGTTTGTTTACGACCAAAGGAGCTAGAGTGCTCGACGTTGTGGTCATGACATTTGTAGAGTGGTCTTTGTGCAATTGATGAAGTTGTGATATGCATTGAAAGTGGCCTGTACCATGATATGAAGCTAATCACTACTTAGTGTTGCTACACGAAAGCGTTAGCTCTAAGATAGATAATGTTAATGTTTTAAAAAAAATCAATTACGCGTTATACAAAGCAGGACATTGAGATTGTGGGCAGACGGAGCCTGAGACGTGTGTAGAAGGTTGAACGCTCTCAGGATCAGGCGGTTCGATAAACGGTTTCAATCTGTCTATGCTTACTGATGTTGGTGTGGCGCCTTGTATAATAATGAAGTATTTTGGTTGTCTGAGCAAAATCGTGTAAGGACCGCGATACTTTGGTTGTAGTAGTGCAACAGCATTATCGTTGCGAACGAGTATTATCTTGCAGCTGTGGAGCTGTGGGTGAACGAAGACTGGACGAGGCGTATGTCTCGGCTGCTGTTCAGATATGTTAACGAAAAGAAGTCGAAGGCGGATAGCTTCGTCTTGTGGGTCATCTTGTGCCGGTAGTAGACGTGGGAGCTGACTAGGCAGGCGTAGATCCATGCATACAAGAGTTGTGACGCAGACGTTTTAATAGATTCACGAGTACGGGAACGCATGGCAAGCAGAACTAAAGGTAGTGCATCGACCCAGTTGCCATTAATGGACGAGGATGCTAAAGCTGCTTTGAGTTCCCTATGCATTCTCTCTACCATGCCATTAGCTTGGGATGGTAGGCAGTCGTCTGGCGTAAGATGCATCCCATGTACCGCAAGGTGGTTTTGAAACGATCAGATGAGAAGCAAGTGCCTCTGTCCGTGATGACCCCATTGGGAACACCATAATTGGATATCCATGCAGAGATAAAACCGTTAGTTACTTCGTCTGCAGAAATGGAGCCAAGAGGTAATGCCGCAGGCCACCGTGTAAATCTATCGATCATAGTTAGAAGGTAGCTGAAACCTTGAACCTTTGTCAGATGAACTATGTCGATGTGGACGATGGCTAGGCGAGAAGTAGATCAAAAATGTTGCAATTTAGAACGAGTGTATCGTGTGATCTTGTTTTTCTGACAAATAGCACACTCTGAGACCCATCGTTTAACGTTCTGCCTAAGTCTGTGATCCCAGAAACGATCTGTAAGAAGTCGGACAGTCGCTTGGTTTCCTGGGTGAGAAATTGAGTGAATTGAATCGAAAACCTTTCTCTGAAGGCTGCTCGGCAGAACTGGCTTGTTGGGCTGCGTACCCGTGAAGTAAACAATTGGTAAGCCTTCCCACAGGCGGAATATAAACTTGGTTGGGTGACGGGCTATTGATCTTTGAATATGAATGTCACCGCGTTGTTCAGTTCGCAGGAGAGTTGGCGTTAGTGCAGGTTCACTGAGTGCTACGGAGTTGACAGTGAATGGTGACGGTGAAGGTGGTTGTAGAGAGACGTCTGGCCTAGACAGGGCATCTGCAATGAAGTTCTGTTTGCCCTTGACGTGAAAGACGTCAAATTGCCATTCGCTTAGACGAGAAAGCTGTCTTTCCACTCTGGCATGGTACTTGGCGATAGATGAAGTTGCGTTTCGAAGTGCGCAAACTAGTGGTGCATGATCTGTGAAAACAACAAATCTGCTACTGCCAATGATGCTGATAAAATGGCGCACTGCGTCGTGGATGGCGAGAAGTTCTCGGTCGAAAGTGTCGTACCTCGTTTCTACTGGTTGGAGAGTACGCGAGTAGAGACTGATAGGCTTCCGAAATCCGTCGATCTCTTGTTCCAAAGTGGCTCCAATAGCGAATTCAGAAGCATCTGTCGTGAGTAGAAATCGTCGTTGCAAATCCGGATGCGTTAGCATTGTGACAT
>JAQBSW010011552.1:0-19669 GCA_029291075.1 Eudiplozoon nipponicum
CTTTCCACTGTATAAAAAATAATTGTTCATGAATTCAAACAAGAATACTATAAGCTTCCTAATGGGAATTACCATATTGCAGATATTTTTTATGGTGTAAGATTTATCATGAAACGTCTGACTTGTTTGAGAATTAAACAGTAGACATTCACAAAACCATGCATGAAAGAAAACACCAGTTTAGTTGTACCCATTAAGCAATTTTTGTGGGTAACAAAAGTTGTTTCCTAGATGGGATGGGAGTATGAATTTTAATTTCTAATAAATAGGAAATTACATATTTGAAATGAAGACATTTTAGTAAAAGAAATGTCTCAGATAAAATTGAAATCCATCAACAAGTCTAGTTTTATCGAAATATATAGTCAAATTCATTAAAATTTTATACATCATGCCAAAACACAACATATTTACTAGATACGAATTTTAAAAATACATATAAAAGTCCACAGTATCGTTTTTACGCAATCTCGAATTTGTTAAATACACAAACTGTAATAAATGATATGTGTATTTGAAGATTAACTAACCTATTTAACAATAATTGTTTGCGCGGGTGGTGGTAACAATTCTTTAAATCAAGTTTGCGAGCTTGAAGTAAACACCAATTCCATTGTATTTAAATAGTCGTCGAACAACATAACAAAACTACCGCCAGCCGCAACGCACTGACGCGTTTCGACCTTCCTTGATCATCATCAGAGTACGACGGCAAACTGACCATCGAGGATCAAACCGCATTGAATATATATAGAAATCAAAGTTAAATATGCGGCTCTCACCTCTAGCAGTCTCGCATACATTGAACTTTAGGGAAATGTCGGCTGCACAATTTCTATCCTACAAGCTTTCTTTGAATGTGATAAAATATATTTATTTATTTATATGTTTTTGGAATAGTGAAACGCTGCATTAAAAAAATATGGAATCAAAAAATAAGGCCAGTAAAGATCTCCAACATACCAGAACGAACGATTTTGTATAAACATATATTTATATCTAGCCATAAATGAAGCAAAATTCATTGGAAGGATTTTTCCACGCAAAATAATACTTTCAGATAAAAAAATAGCACCACTGTCTAAATTATTGAAATAAATCTTATTTTTATATTGAAAAATTGATTATTTCCGTAAGAACCTCTAAATTATTTACAATTTAATATACGAAAATACGTTAGTTGAATATTTCAAATTTTACACGGGTTAATGATTTCAATGTATTTCTTCATTAAAATTGTGATAACCAAAATAATCAACCTATGTTCTCCTTCGGTGTTTGTATTCCATTGTATAAAAATATAATTTTTTATGCGTTAAACTAACAATATTATATGCTTCCAACTGAAAATTGCAATATAGTATAAAATTAGTTGTTTAATTTTTCAGGAAATCAAGAATACAAATTCCAAACATCGTGCAAACAAGAAAACATAATTTTCTTTTTGCGCATTACACAACAAAAATAGTCTACACGACGACATTTCAGTAAGCATTTCAAGATTCAAAATCCGAATATACTTTGGTCCAAGATATGATCCACTATGCACAATGCAGGTACTACTGTATGTGGCATTGCAGGCCTCCGTAGAAATAATCACTGGCTCTCTGTAAAATCTATGGAGATACTCGAAATAAGGCGCACAAATTCCACCTGGCTCGACTCATAATAATACCCGTCGCAAAATAAGACGCCAACATAAGCGTGGTCTAAGAGTCGATCTCGAAAACTTTTGGGCCAGAAAGGCTGAAGAAGGTAATAGTCGCTGTTTGTTCCAAATAATCCGCGCAACAGATCCGAGAAAATTAAAAGTTAGTGAAACTATAAATAATAGTAACAACGATTTAATTCCCGATAAAATAAGTCGTTTTGACAGGTGGGCTGAACACTTTAGGGATCAGTTTTATTGGCCACCCGCGTCAATTCCAATTCCCGAAAGCATGTCTGCATCAACAGTTTGGAATGTTAGTCGCGAAGAACCATCCGAGTTAGAAGAACGCGATGCAACCATATTTCTTAAACGTCGCAAAGTCGCAGGACCCGATGATTTGCTTCCAGGATTGTTTAGGGATGGTGGCGATATAATTTCAGAAGCGTTGACAAAATTTTTTTATACAATATGGAATAAGAAAATCGTACCACTTGACTGGCATGAGTCGACCATCATTCCCATCTTCAAAAACGGCAATTGTAATTCGTGCGACAACCATCGTGGTATAAGTTTAACTCCGGTCATATCACATTTGCTTCGATTATCCTACGTCGTTTTGCGCTTCACATGAATCACGTATAAGCGAAGAATAGGCCGGATTCCGCGCAGGACGAGGTTGTATAGATAATATTTGTACGATAAGGCAATGTCTCAAACAGAAACATTTATATCACCGTCCCACAACAACCGTCTTTCTAGATTTCAAAATTCCATTTTATTCGGAGGATCGCAATATTTTATTCCATATCTTGTCGAAAAGCGGTGTGCCCACAAAATTTGTTAATATTATACGAGCTCACTACACTAATAATTCTGGTCGCGTTAAAGTCTACAACGAATTAACGCATAGCTTTACAACCAGCAGTGGTGTTCGTCAAGGTTGTCCACATTCCACATTTTTGTTTAATTTTGTAATCGATGCTATTATGAACAACACTCTCTCACACATTCAGGACGCTGGAGTTGAAGTTCTCCCGGGAGATAAACTAGTCGATCTTGACCATGCGGGCGATATCGTACTATTATTCCACAATCAGGCAGCTGCCCAGGACATCTTGAATAGATTAACAGACGTTGTTCCTTCTTTCGGTATGAAATTCACACCATCTAAATGTAAGATACTGTTATAGGATCACCCACCACTCACTTCAACGTTGCGACTGCAGAATGAAAATCTAGACATAGTCGACAAGTTTACATATCTTGGGAGCTCTATCACTAACTTAGGCAATATGTCCGACGAGGTGAGAATACGAATCGCGAAAGCTTGAGTACCTTTCTCGAACCTTCGTCATTTATGGAGAAACGCGAATATTTCACTTTGCCGTAAAGGTCGTGTTTACTATGCATCTGTACGCGCAGTCTTACTATACGCTAGTGAAATTTGGTCTGTTAGAGTTGACGATTCGAGACGCTTACAGGCATTCGATCATCGATGTTTGAGAAGTACAGCACATGTTGGTTACTAAAAACGACTAACTAACGTTGTAAAGAGCCCATGTGTAGTATCGCCACAGACAATGTGGTGGTCATCATGGCCTAATATTTTAGAGCCTGGGTACCTTCTTCTAGGCCTCTCTGTGCGCTCGATATTGCACCGTATATGGTGGAATCAAGCAGCATTAACCTGATGACCTTAAACGATTGGAGTCCGGACAAAGAATCAGTTAGCTTTGACAAACACCGCTTGGTAAGTGACATGGTATCATAGGGCACCTCATGCAGCAGTGGTTTCAGTCTATACAATTCTGAAAACATTTACAGCGACCTGGTTCGTAAATGATCCAACACTCGTCTGCAAAATTCTTCACATTTGAGGTCGACAGGCAATACTAATTAGAAGGCATCCGCCTGAACAACTAATTCATCGATAGCTACGTGCACAATACGTGCTTCTAATGAAAATTCTTGCGCTTGAACGCAGGCTTCAAATATTTTGAACCACAACTGTGGCCTTTCCACATCCAAGGATACAATCTTAGGCCTAATTCTGATGAAGGTCAGAAAACACTCGCGATACGGCGAAAGACACCGGTATATGTCTCTGTGATGTCTCTTTAGCGCAGTCGCCATTGTTGACTTCACCTGTATTGGTTGGGTCGTTAATGCGGATTCCAGCCGAGTCTTAACCCTATTTCCGCAGTAAAAGATTACATGCGCGACTAACATTATTGATAAATGTTTCAATCGGTCAGAAGGCATTTATTTAACTTAACCCAAATGATTTATTTTGAAATTTTTTAACGGATTCTGCATGTATTAAGCACACCGATTTAGTAAAGCAAAATAAACTTCCCATTATTTTATATGCACTTCCGTAGCTCGGAGGCTGATTCCATCATGTAATGTCTATTTCACATTAATATGTGAATTTCTGCGAGGACTTTCTGTTGAATTCATGCCAGCCCGAGATAGGACCCTTGGTATGTTCTCATTCACAAAGTTGACAATTGCTACACCATATACAAGTATTGCGTTTTGATCCTCAGTAGTCAGATTGCCGTCGTACTATAGTTCTACATGCAGCTCTAACCTCTAGAAATCCAAAGTACACAATACTTTAATTTACCAACAGCACAAATCCTATACATTCACAAAATATATATTTTAGCAGTTTCTACGATTATAGACAATTTATACAATTAAATAATCATTGATTGTGTGGGAGACGATAAGCACTGTAAAATTAAGTTTACGAGATTGAGATAAACACTAATCCCATTGTCTTTAACTGACTGTCTAAGAATGTAACAAAACTTCCGTCAGCCATTCGTACTGAAGCGAATTGAACTTCCTTGATCATCATCAGAATTTGGCGCCATAACTTACTAGCGAGGATAAATCCATAACACATTTATATGGAAAGTGAAATTGGATATGCCGCTCTCAACTTAGGAGTCTTGACTATATTTTGCTTGACAGGAAATTTCTGCTGCATAATTTCTATGTACAGACGTACCTTAAGTCATTGCAGATTTCGCCTTGTATATATGTGTAGTACACATATTTATAGATAATACAATTAAACAGTCATTGAATTCACGGATGGTGTCTGCAGTACTTTATATCTAGTTCGTGAGAAAGAAGCAAACAGTAATCCTATTGTATTAAAAATATCATCGATTTACATAAAAAAACTACCGACCTTCACACGAACTTACGTGTTTAGGCTTCCGTTATCATTATCGGATTACAACGGAAAACTAAAAAGCAAGTATCAAATCGCAATGCACATATATGGGTAGCAAAATTAGATATGCAGCTCTTAAATCTGGTGGTCTTGCATACCTTGTGTTATTGTGTATTGGGCATTGCCCAACTAGTAACATATTATGACCAGAATGATAAAAAAGTGAGCATGAACTTTAGGTGTTTTATGGTTAACTCTGGTTGGAGAGGGTGTTACAGCATTTACCCACTATATGCTTTGAAGAGACATGAAATATAATTTGGCGGTACAGTCTCTTATACGATTGGGTGAACCTCCAGTAGTGAAGTTCATTTCGTATAAGTTGTTAGTCAATACGACTTCAAGGATTCCCCACTATATATGTTATGTATACCGAGTCTGTAAAGTTAATAACACTGTGGCTACTGTGTCAGTACCCGATAACAGCATCATGTTAAGTAATAGAACTTGGTATAAAGACTATGTTTACCGTGTCGTTACATGGACCAAACAAGATTGATTTCATTGTGTGCTAAAGTTCACCAAAATGGAATATTACAATTAATTCTGAACTTTATCCAAGCAGACTAGATAATCATGACAACATTCAATTAAACATATAACAGTTAGATAATGTTTGTCGCGAAGAACTGAAATACATGCAATTATGCATTAGTTATTGCGCACATAGACATCACGAAAAGAAATTATAATCACGTGCACATTCATTTCGTACTTCTGGCGACAAATTTGTATGAGGCGGTATTTTATTCTCAAACCTCTGTGTATTCGGCTGATCAATGTGTAGAAATAGGACTGTATTGTTTCTTATATGAATGTCCAAACCTGCAATAGTGAAGGTAACTTACATGAAGTCTTCCAAAATGCGATTTCATGGATAGCTCATCAAATATAATATACCACATGATTTTTTATGGATAAGGAGACTATGGCTATCTTCACCCTATCCGATACCAAATTTTAGCATGAGAATGTACACGGTGTAAAGACAATGGTTACCGAGTCAGTACATGGTAACGACACGATGGATTTCATTGTATGCAAATGATCACCATAATTGAGAATTACAACTATTTCTGAACGGATGTTACTCCAAAAAATGTACACATTCTGTCCTCGATCTTTATCAGTAAACGCATTTCGCGGTAATCATGAAACCATTTAATGAAATATATAAATTTTAGAAACGATTAATGTCGCACAACCAATATATATGCAAATTATATCAAATATTAAAAGAAGGATAATCCAAAGAGAGCTAAAACTGCAGTGTATTCTGATGCATATTCGTTTCATGTTTATTGGCGACTCATCTGTAGATGTTGGTAAATCGCCCTTTGCCCACTGTAAACCTGCAATATTAAGGCTATCAGTTCACGGATAAACGATTAAAAACACACAAATAGGGAAATCCTGGCTTTGAGCGTTATGACATAAATCCATTGCATGTTACCGGGTATTACCCGCGAGTGTATATTATTATTAAACAAAACCCTATTAATTAGAAATAAAATTGCAGTTCAAGAAATCTCAATTAAAACTGCTTGAAACTAAGAGAGATTGCTTCTAAAATCACAGTTAAGAGAATGATTGTCTAAAACTGGAATTCGTATATGTGACCCTAAGGAAAACCGGATCTGATGAAATTGATACTCGTTGGGTTGTAACGCGGAGCCGCGCGTTACAATATAATCACCAATACATTTGTGTAAAAGTGCAATAATGAATCTATCTTCATGTAAATTCTTCGACGATGCGGCTTCAAGGAGAACTCACTATATATAATATGATATATATATATATATATATATAGTCTCTAAATGGTACCGAAACTATTTCTATTGTGTCATTATCCGATGTCAAAATTATGTTACTGAAAATGTTATTTGTACTAACGCTATGTCGGCAAATAGGCAGATGTTACCAACGAAATGGATTTCAATGCAGACTAAATTTCAACACATTTAGCAATTAGTACTATATGTAAACATCATTTACATCTATTTAACAATAATTGATTGCGCCGGTGGTGGTAACAATTCTTTAAATCAAGTTTGCGAGCTTGAAGTAAAACACCAATCCCATTGTATTTAACCAGTGCGTTGCAGCTGGCGGTAGTTTTGTTATGTTGTTCGACGACTGGTTAAATACAATGGGATTGGTGTTTACTTCAAGCTGGCAAACTTGATTTAAAGAATCATTTACATCTGCAATTCGATAAACTTTGTACTCGACATCAGTGATCACATTTTGCGGTAATTGTGACGAAATTAAATGAAATCAATAACAGAGAGTTATCTTTTGTTTCGAAGAATTACAATGGATGCGATCATATATTAGTCATTGTTCACATAGTTACAAATTATTTGAAATATAATCGGAAGGATAAGCCAAAGACAGCACAAAATGAAAATCTAAGCTCGTGCCCATTTGTCTTGTGCTTACTAGCGACACATTAGTATGAGCCGGTATTTGGCTATATGACCTTTGAATATTTTGGTAAGTAACGTGGGAAAATAGGAGAGTACAATCACCTACACGAATGTTTAATAGTGCAATAGTGAAGTTAACTTCGTATAATGTGATCCACAACGCGACTTCAAGGCTAACTCATATATAATATATAAACCTACATTGTCATGGGTACGAACACTCTGGCTATTGTGTCAATACCCGATACTAAAATTATGTTACTGAAAATGTACCTGATATTAAGACTATGTTTTCCATGTCAATTACTGGTGCCAAAACGATGGATTTCAATGTATGCTAAAGTTCAACACAATTGAGAATAAAAAATATGGCTGAACAACTTTATTCCAGAAAGAACTTACACTTTGTTATTAATCGATATCAGTTATCACATTTCGCGGTAACTAACACACACACACACACACACATATATATATATATATATATATATATATATATATATATATTTGTGTGTTTGGTGTTGCGCAACTAGAAACATATTTCTTTCAAATATTATCAGAAGGAAAAAAAAGACAGCATGAATTTAAAATTATATTCTCGTTATACTTGTATTCGTGCCTACTGGCGACTCATCAGTAGGAGCACTTAATACGCCCTCTACCCACTATATGTTAGGGTGAGGTTTGTGGGAGATAAACAATACAATTTATCATAGCATTCTGGAAATCTGTAATATTGAGGCTAACTTCATATTAAGTATTCGACAATGTGTCTTCACAGCTTACTCACTATATATAACATATTTACTCGTGTAGAGGCTCCAAACCTATTAGTTAATGAGTACCTCATAGATGTCAAGTCTGTTTCAGTCTTAATACTGCTAATTAAGTCTTATAAGCCAGCATTCTCGTCCATATTTATAAAGTTCATGCCTGCAATACCGTGAGCTTATTTGTTAGTGTCTTCAAACTTAATATTATCTACCATGTTGATTGAACTTAAATATATCTTTGATAACTTTTTCTTTGGCAACGCTCTGTGTACTTCTTACGTACCAATACACCCGAATTAAATAACATGGAAAGAAATAAGACGAGAAAACAGAGTTATTAAATTACCTGTTCCAGAACGACCCAACATGTACGATTCAAAACACTAACATTATAGCTGTTGTATATTGTAAAAATCAAGAATTTTAAACCAAAATGTAGAGAAAAACGAATTCAGCTTGCTAAAGTAAGTCATGCCAGGTGAGGTACTGCTATCCGAACTCTAAAATTACGCAAAATTCAAAAGTATATATACTGCTAAGTATTTAAACAAAGAATGTTCTAGAAAAAACAAATAATTAATTCTTTTGAAATGCGAGCTTTAATAAAATTCATTGTTCCCTTCAAGAAGGGAACAATGAAATAATTAATTTTTAAATAATATTCGTTTCAATCAGCCACGGTGGTTTAAATTTATCAATAAATATCACTTTAATTTTGTCGTTGGAAATATTTTCCTAAACATACACGATCTTCTCAAAGAAGACGGATAAAAATAGACGTAATCGTAGTTCTCCGGCTGACGTTGTACTCTTTCTGAACAAGTTGTGCATACGGGTGCCTCTATCGTCGACATTGCGCCCTGTTCAGTTGTCACTGGCACTGCTAGTTCGTCTGACATTTACGGAAAGTTGTGATCTTGTAAGTCGGTAAAATATGATGTCGTTGTGTTCAACAACGCGTCTTGTTAAAGTTGTTGCCTTGAATTTTGTGCATGCGGATCAGATTGCACACATCAGATTCGTCCTTGGAATAATGGTCATCCAACTCAAGTAATTCCATAGGAAAATCGTGTACCCAGCTTGTTCCACTAGAAGATCTTAACGTAGCTTTTACTTCAGGATGAACCCTTTCTATCATCCAATTCGCTCGTCGATTGAATGCGCTAGTATTCAATACATTTCTTCCCATGATATTAAGAGATCTTACGATTAGCTCAGACATAAATTGACTACCGCCATCACTAGTGACTTTCCGAAACACCATAATGCGACATCCAATTATGTGGGAACGCATACGAGACTACTTGCGCTGTCATATCCTTCAAAATCGCTACTTCGAATTGGCAACTAAAACTATCTACCATTGTTGGCAAAAATTGTTGACCGTTGATTTCAGATATCTCGACATGTCTGAACCGTTCAGTTGTTATCTCAATATTCTGTATCTCGGTCCCTGGTATGTCTCTTTACCTTACAAATTTGACATTTGACACAGGCTCTTACCCATACCCGTACATCTTTAGACATGTGCGGCCATACATATGTATCATTAACTTATCGAATGGTGGCCTTTATGGATGGATATCTCATATCGTGTAATTATTGGATAATTTTGCACGTCACTCCAAAGGCAAATATAGTGGTTGTTGATCTCTGGACGTTTCGCATAACAACAACCTGCTACTCAGGAGATTGCAAACATATCCTGCTCTCTTGGACAAAACTAACGTAAAGGGATCCAATCCTTGAGCTTCTTGAATTTATTGACTAAATTGTTTGGATAATCTCATAGATTCCTCAATGGACATTGGTGTATCAGCTCGAAATCTGCTTCATTCGCTCTGCTAAGTACATCTCCCACCACATTCTCTTTACCAGGAATATGAGTGAAATCGAATTCTGCTAATCGGGTCATCTAATTGATTTCAGATTTATGATTATAAACTTAAAATGTAATTATGTATTAGGTGTTGCGAACCTAGTAAAAAATTAGTTCAATTGTGACCAGAAGGATAAACCAAATACAGCATGAACGGAAAGTATAATCTCATGCACATTCGTTTCGTGCTTACTGGCGACTCATCAGTAGGAGCAGGAATTACGCCCTTTAACCACTATATATTTGGGTGATGAATGAGGGATAATAGGGCGGTACAATCTCCTAGACGAATGTGTAAACCAATGGTAGTTTTCTAGTAGTTTCTAGTAAAAAATGTGAAATTGAATATAGGGCTCACAATCATTGTAATCTCGTATACATTGAACTTGGTTTAGATATTGTTTGTGGCGGAGAATTATTATATATGCAATTGTGTATTAGGTGTTGCTCACTATGTAAATGTTAGTTCTAATATGACCAGAAGGATAAACCAAAGATAGCATAAACGGGAAGTTTGATCTCGTGCAAATTCGTTTTATGCTTACTGGCGACTCATCTGTAAGAGCTGGTATTACGCTCTTTACCCACTATATATGGGCGAGTAATGTGGGAAAATAGGACGGTACAATCTACCATACGAACGTGTAACTGTGCAGTAGTGTAGCTAACTTCGTATAAATTCCTCGACAACGTGTATTCAGAGCCAACTTTCTTTATACAAAAGACATGGAACTGCTATGCCGTCACGAACCTTCACTTTATTCAGTTTATACAACAAAAATCCTTGATCGTTCAGGTATTTATAACAATTCCTTAAATAAAGTCTGGGAGTTTGATTTTTCTACCAATTGAAATAAATCCAAACCAGTCCTTGTGCATAAAAAGAACTATTAGCATTCACGCATAATAACGCGTTTCGATCTTCCAAGTTAACCATCAGAGCACGACGGCAAACAGTCTGGTCTGGACCGAACAAAAGGGAATATATAAGGAATACAAAATTAGATATGCGGTACTCATTTATACACAAATATAAATATTTTTCATGACTAGAAATGTCAGCTGAATAATATCGATGTAGTCACGAAATTTGTATTCATGCAGCTTTCTCCACATGTCCATAAGTTATAAAATCCAAAAATAATTTATTGCGCGAGAAGTATTATCGTGTCTTTAAAACAAGTTAGCGGTCTTCGTTGTACGACTTAAATGCCATAAGAGTGATGTTTATTTCAAGCCAGAAAATTCGATTTAAACGATGTATAGCAATTATTTGAATGGAGATTTTGATTTTTAAATGAGCAATTCGTCTTCTTCGAATGAATGTCGCACTGCAACTTTTCAATACTATGCATTCATTGAAGTTTGATCCGCGTTAGTCAGATTTCCGTCTTGAATTTACCGTATGCTTAAGATAAAAGTTATGAATTTAATGTAATACAAATATGTATTAGAAAACAACATTATGAATATGGCAAATATAAACAGGATATGAACGCGGTTAATGGAAAGGACAAAAGTCTGTAAATGTATTAGTATATAAAATAACAAGAAATTTAAATGTGTTTTAATGCAAATAATGACAATGCCTTGAAGAGTTATGCCGTAAAAGTGACAAAACATAAAAAAGATGTTCTCTTTTGGAGAATTTATGCAACAAAAATACCGCTTTTTAAAATAATCAAACAAATAAAATCACCCTATTTTGGTATAGTAAACGAAAAACCATCTTCAAACATATACACCACCACTGTAATATTTGTTCAAATATAACAATACACATATAAGAGGAACATAACTGGTGTGAAAAACAAATACAGGCCCAGTGAGACAAAAATCATCAAAAGCAGTAAGGACTCAAAGTTAAAATGTATATTCAAATGTCTATAGAAATGCTTAAATGAACAATTTCTCTAATATTCTTCTTGAATATGAGCTTTAACGAAAGTCATCGTACAATTGCTATGTGCAAAAAAAACGAAAATTAATAGATTAAGGATGAAATCAATTTACTGCATGTTATCACCACCTGCGAAACCAATACAGTATATATATATATATATATATATATATATATATATATATATATATATATATTCAATATCACTTCCCCGAGTAGCGAGAATTGTATTTGGTGGTGGTGATTGTATTGATGTTTCCCATTTTGCGGTTAATAGTCACAACTGATGGAGGGATGATGCACCGAGCATTCGTCAAATGTGACTCTATTAATTCGGCATTCTCTGCCTCAACACGCCACTATCCGCCTTTGCCATGTTCCCCATTTCAACGTGGCATTTTCTCAAAGCCGTCATTAAACGACAACCTGTGCCTTATGGAATTCTTTAACACAGAAAACAACGAAGAAATACAAAATGCAATAAATAATGTGCAAAGAAACCAGCGAAATTCAAATTTTGTAATGTTTATTAGCGAATAAACACGTGCATGCATTATGAAATAGACATTAGAAGCCAGTGTCTACACATCACGTGCACCTAGATTACTCTGAATCATATTAATTAGAAAAATGCATTGAAACTCTCTTCCACCTTATATATTAGGCGTATCAACATACATGACTTTACAGTCCAAAAGCCACAGATTTTAGAGAGGTAGAATAAATGCAATATAAATCCCTTAATTAGCCATAAACCTAAGTCGAAAGGAACTTAAAAATCAATATTATCGAATATCGTCTTCATTGCTTGATACTTACAAGAGAACCTTGTCGCTTAGTGTGTAAGTTAAACAAGCTATTTCTTTAGACACAGTAACCAGATTATATCAGCAAGAAAGAGAGTTAATCTGTGAGTAAGTCTTTTGATTCTTGATGGAAAACGCGCGAATTTATACACTCTAGATCACATTAATTATTCGTCAATCGAGATGCAGCTCGGGACACATTGAATAGATTAGCAGTCGTTGATCCGTCTCTCCGAAAGAAATTTGAACCCTCTAAATGTAAGATACACTTACAGGATCACCCACCACTCACTCCAACTCTGCGACTGCTGAGTCAAGACCTAGACATAGTTGACAGGTTTACATATCTCGGGAGCTCTATCAATAACTTAGGTATTATGTCTGACGAGGTGAGAATGAGAATCGCGAAAGCTAGAGTAGCTTTCTCAAACCATCGCCATTAATTGAGAAACGCGAGCATTTCACACTGCCACAAAGGTCGTGTTTACATTGCATCTGTAGGTGCAATTTTAATATACGCTAGTGAAACTTGGCCTCTTAGAGTTGATCATTTTAGAAGCTTACAGGCATTCGACCATCGTTGTGTGACAAGAATAACACGTGTTAGTTAATATCTCTGTCATTTAATGCTGTGTCGTACAATGCTGATATACACAAGAGGTCAAGGGGCATCAGGACGTGTAAATGATGGCAAGTTTACCAAGGGGTGCAAGAAATAAAAACATTCGATCGTTCCTAAAGTCATCCGTAAGCAAGACTTGAAAATTTGTAGATCATGAAATACCACAACAGACAAGCTTCAAAAAAGTTAATGCGCAATGAATGTACTAGCATCAGTAATGATCTCTAATATGGATGAGTTATTGGAAGTCTTATCAGTAAGCGATATTAACTAAAAGAAAATCTAATTTAGTTTGAACGTTACTCAACGCGATTTATTTACGACAATAGTCGAGTTTCAGTATTTTGATATCATTAGTAGTTGATAAATAATTATCGTAATTAAAGGCAGACAAGGTAGGTTAATTCACAGGAATTCGGTGTATAAAAAGAAAGAAGATAATGGGTCAGGTGTTTATATGAAGTAAAAATAAACATTCTAACCTGAATGAAAATTAAATGTGAAGATTATTTTTATTATTTTTATAAACACATTAAGTGATGCCGTCGTCCCAACGTAATAAATATGCGCAAATTCGGTTTCTTACAAGAAGTACAAAGGTGTGCCAAGCTATGCAATACAAAATGGAATATCGAACGCGCAACGTTTAATTCGTATTATTTAATGCAAAGTTGCGGGAATTCTGTGAACAGAAAATCGATATTTTATTTCTTAATAGTTATGAAAGCAGAATTAAAATAAAATTATTTCTAGACCAGGAACACGAAAAACCGATATATTTAGAGCTTCGCCATTTTACTTTTCGCACTTGAGATTTGTGTGAATTTGAAGTTAACCATTCCGAAAACCTGGAGCAGATGCTCATTAACAAGATCCAATGCAAATATGCGAACTTTTTAAAACACATTTATACGTAGCATAATTGATGAATAAAATATCGTATTCAGTATTAGCAGATGAGATGGTAACTGGGTGCTATTTAATCCCCCAAATATGAATTCACGAATCAAAACGTGACTGTGAATAAAATTTAAAGTAACATCCGCCTAACAGTTGTATGCATAATGCAAATGGTAATTCGAGTGGTAACATGAGTGCACACACATTTTTTTGATCAAAAAATGTCAAGGATACAATTAGGCCAAAAAGAAAGAGAACAACAAGCATTCGAGTATACCACCATTTCCTAAAGTCAACATTGTTCTTTCTATATAATATATATATATATATATATGTTAACAGATAATAAGATAGAAACTGTTCAACTTGATCATACACCAAGTGTCGCGAAAGAAATCTCTTGCGCCATCATGCGAACCCTACAATTCATAGCATTTATGCGATGCATGAGAAAAGTATACACAGAATCACCATTAAGGTGTTGAACATTAATTAGGACTTTTTGTTTACATAATTCATTCATACTATGATGGACAGCGCCAAAACTGAAACAACCATATTCTTATTGCCTACACAACACCAGTTAAATTGTGATTCAAATGTGTGTCAGTTTAAGAATTTATGTGGTAGAAATGATACTTACTATCAAAAATAGCTTCGTAATGCTTTTATGAACAATTGACAGGTGCACCATTAGTGTTCCCGGGTGAGTGTGTTAAATTTGTAATTGAAAAGTAAAAAAAACCACCAAAAGATTCAGGCAATGACTTACACCACTTTCAGAACCGACTTGACCAAACTATGTGGGAGACCAATTTAAGTTTAGGCGAATGTCGGTGTTTTGCTGCTTTAGCCTCTCTTTTAGCATAATTTGATTTTTAATTCACTGTCAGGTAAATCTTATCAGACCAATCTAAAACTAACAGCACGAAAAGATATTCTCGAGAATCTACTTACGAGTTCAGTTTACATTTATCTTACGCTTCGGAGTTGTTTTATGTGTATAGCGTGTCTAAATTATTTCACATGCTAATTCGCAAAATATCATATTCTAAATAAAATGAGACTAAAATCAAAAGGTGAACAAAATACAACCTTTCGTGTTTAGTTCAAATGAAAACTGACGCAAAAATATATGGACAAATTGTTGAAACAAGCTCAAAACAAAAAAACAAGAAATTTCTTTTAATCATGCAGCAATAATGATGCTTAAAGATGGGTTTTAGTTTGCACTGGAGAAAACTATTGAAATAGGTGTTCCCGCGCGTAGGGTAGAAAACATGTCATGTTCCAATTTGGGGAAATCAGAAATTCAGTGTCTATTGTAAGCCAGCGTTGCTCCGATACGAATTATCTGCCACTTAGTACACCAAGTTGGTATGACAAGGAGTTGCGAAACTCGTCAATGTTGAGTATAGGATGAGGTGTTCTGGCGTCGTAGACAGTACCGTCGTCGATGCTTGAATCGTCCTCCTCTACAGGAGCTTTGGAGGGCGGTTCCGAGTTACCGCTTTTCTTCATACGCTTCGGTTGGTCCGTGCTATCACTTGTAATCGTGTTGCTTGAATCAGGTTTTATTTCACTGAACAGGCGCTTGTTCGTTGCTCGGTCGCTTGACTTGCCCGTTGTACTCGCAGCTGTTTCTTTCTTATCACTTTAAACATGTGCAAACACAAAATAATAATAATAATAATAATAATTTGAACATGTATTTCAATTATGTAAGAAACTAACTTTTTCATTAGGAAGAAATCCAAAATTTGTATGTTTAAGAAAACAAAAATAAGTCAAAACAATTTGTGGGTCACCATGGCAAAAATATAATCAGCATATCGAACTTCTTGCACCAGTGCTTTTTTCAACAAAATATTTCGGCTGCCTTCTTCAGTTGGTCTATTCTCACTAGTTTAAAAACAAAAACTTGCTTGCTTCTTTAGTTTTGTTTTATAAGCTAGTGAGAATGGACCAACTGAAGAAGGCTGCCGATAAAGGTAGCCGAAATATTTTGTTGAAAAAAGGAAACTACTTGAAAAATGTTTGTGTTAGTCAAAACACACATGAGGCAATTTCGATTAATCCAGTTTCGCAAAAATATTTTACTTTTGACGTGCAGTCTCGTCCAACATAAGTAGCATAGACATTAAACGAATCACTGTCCTTACACTAAATGCGAAAAAGCATCCTTATTTTAATTAATTAGTTTAGCAATATTGATTTGCTTTTTAACGACTCAGATTAATTCGCCGAAATACGGTGAAAATCAACGTCAAATTTCATTACGCTGAACCAATTCATACGCGAAAAATTGACGTTGAACAATTACGTGCGACTGCGCATCTATAGAAGTACTATGCAATCACCACGAAATACACATTCTGGTCTACTCGCTACGTGTGATTACTGACGCTTTCTCCTCTTGACCTATGCCGACTTCTGTAGTTGCGTTTCCGACGCTTTCCTATTTGCAGTTTGGTCTAAATGTATATAGCACTTTCTTTATTAATTCAATAAATATTTGGATTGTCCAATTAGCCAGAATGGCGAGAAGTTGCAGTTGCTTATAAACCATTTAGTTATGTTTCTTATATTGAACGTCTGCCTCGCACGTAAAATAATATACGTTTGCTTTTATAGGACGTCAATGTTTATAAGAATGTTTCTTGAGAATAATTTTATGATGAGACCAAATAAGCCGGCAATGTTTTATCATTTTTGTCACCAAATCCCTTTATTAATGCAGTTTCTTGTTTTTCTTAACTTTTTCATGTGAACTAAAGCAACGCTCTAGCTTAATTGTTTTCACTTACCAACGGTAAAAGGGAAAGTACCTACGGTACAGACTATGGGAACGAGTTGGCTAAAGGAAGATGGAGCAACTTGTCATGGTCCACAGCCTATAACCATTACAAAGATAAATATGCACTAGATGACTGCAATAAATTGACATGCTTAGATGCAATGTCAATGTAAACCAATGTTCCAGTACCATGAAAACTGGAATAATTTAGCATTTCATGGTTGATCGCCCGTTAATATGAGAAGGAAGTAACATGACGATGAGATATTGCCTGATCTGCGTTTTGACTAACGTAGTACTGATAATTGTTGTTTCCTTTATTCAATATATTTTGTCTGCCTTAATCGGCAGCCTTCTTCAGTTGGTCCATCCTCTCCGGTTTTACAAAACAAACTACTGAAGCTAGCGCGATATTTCCTCTGGTCATATTATTTATACTCCAGACTGATCTTTCACTAGATATTCGCGTGTCGCATATATGTGTGTGTGCTTTACCATAACTGTTATGTTCATCTAACTAAGTGAGACTAGAGTGACTGTATAGGAATTTACCATTTGCATGCGTCAACTATTTGTTTTATACACTCCATGTAAAGTGACGTAACTGAAATTGCCCTCACAATTTCTGGTGGGGCGAGACCAATGATTCAAAAACATATGTCAAAAACACATGCCATTGCGAATGATAAAATTAGAATTTCAAATGACCAATGCACGTGTTAAATTTCAATTAAAAAAACTCATGTTTTACTCGTAAATAACAGTTATTGTCATATCATTAAATAGGCGCACGTCACGCATGTGCATGTGTACGTGTACACATAACTAGAAATATTCAGGTAAATTTAATTGATACACATGTACCTACATCTAAATAAAACTGCAGTCCTTAGACTTTAATTTACCCTTTGCACATTATTGAAATATATGTTCAAATTATTATTATTATTATTATTATTATTATTATTATTATTTTGTGTTTGCACATGTTTAAAGTGATAAGAAAGAAACAGCTGCGAGTACAACGGGCAAGTCAAGCGATCGAGCATCGAACAAGCGCCTGTTCAGTGAAATAAAACCTGATTCAAGCAACACGATTACAAGTGATAGCACGGACCAACCGAAGCGTATGAAGAAAAGCGGTAACTCGGAACCGCCCTCCAAAGATCCTGTAGAGGAGGACGATTCAAGCATCGACGACGGTACTGTCTACGACGCCAGAACACCTCAGCCTATACTCAACATTGACGAGTTTCGCAACTCCTTGTCCTACCAACTTGGTGTACTAAGTGGCAGATAATTCGTAACGGAGCAACGCTGGATCACAATAGACACGGAATTTCTGATTTCCCCAAATTGGAACATGACCTGCGTGGCTTCTTTCCCTGAAGACATGTTTTCTACCCTATGCGCGGTAACACCTATTTCAATAGTTTTCTCCAGTGCAAACTAAAACTCCTCTTTAAGCATCATTATTGATTCACGATTAAAAGAATTTTCTTGTTTTTTGTTTTGAGTTTGTTTCAACAATATGTCCATAAACTTTTCCGTCAGTTTTCATTTAAACTAAACACGAAAGGTTGTATTATGTTCACCTTTTGATGTTAGTCTCATTTTATTTAGAATTTGATATTTTGCGAATTAGCATGTGAAATAATTTAGACACGCTATAAACATAAAACAACTCCGAAGCGTAAGATAAATATAAACTGAACTTGTTAGTACATACTCGAGAAAATATTTTCGTGCTGTTAGTTTTAGATTTGACTGATAAGATTCACCTGACAGTGAATTAAAAATCAAATTATGCTGAGAGAGGCTAAAGCAGCAAAACACCGACAGTCGCCTAAACTTAAATTGGTCTCCCACACAGTTTGGTCAAGTCGGTTCTGAAAGTGGTGTAAGTCATTGCCTGAATCTTTTGGTGGTTTTTTTTACTTTTCAATTACAAATTTAACACACTCACCCGGGAACACTAATGGTGCACCTGTCAATTGTTCATAAAAGTATTACGAAGCTATTTTTGATAGTAAGTATCATTTCTACCACATAAATTCTTAAACTGACACACATTTGAATCACAATTTAACTAGTGTTGTGTAGGCAATAAGAATATGGTTGTTTCAGTTTTGGCGCTGTCCAGTTTCGCAAAATTATTTTACTTTTGACGTGCAGTCTCGTCCAACATAAGTAGCATAGACATTAAACGAATCACTGTCCTTACACTAAATGCGAAAAAGCATCCTAATTTTAATTAATTAGTTTAGCAATATTGATTTGCTTTTTAACGACTCAGATTAATTCGCCGAAATACGGTGAAAATCAACGTCAAATTTCAATACGCTGAACCAATTCATACGCGAAAAATTGACGTTGAACAATTACGTGCGACTGCGCATCTATAGAAGTACTATGCAATCACCACGAAATACACATTCTGGTCTACTCGCTACGTGTGATTACTGACGCTTTCTCCTCTTGACCTATGCCGACTTCTGTAGTTGCGTTTCCGACGCTTTCCTATTTGCAGTTTGGTCTAAATGTATATATTATAGCACTTTCTTTATTAATTCAATAAATATTTGGATTGTCCAATTAGCCAGAATGGCGAGAAGTTGCAGTTGCTTATAAACCATTTAGTTATGTTTCTTATATTGAA
>JAQBSW010011553.1:0-19668 GCA_029291075.1 Eudiplozoon nipponicum
CACATTAAACGAACATCGGTTGCGCGGGTGGTGATAACAATTATTATAATCAAGGTTGCGGTCTTGATATAAACACCTGACCCATTAATTGCATACATATGTCAGTATAAACTAAGAATTGTATAGTGTAGAAAAGGCAATTCATCCAGTAGACCGGTTTCGTCCTTGTGGGGAACTCATCAAGTACTGGCCAGAATTTGCCGCGGACAGGATACGAACCTGGGCACGTCTGCTTCGGAATCTGGTGCTCTAACCACTGGGCTATCCTGCCGCACACTACACTACACACAATTTTCAGTTATATACTAACTAATGTAACTTAGTTAGTCAATTTTTCCTTTAGGTGGAGCTCATATGGCATCCATTTAGACCCAAAGTTCCAACTAACCATACTCAATCTGTCATTACTGAACAGACACCACATTACATGGGGAAGTGGTATTGAAATGAACATTTATATAATTAAACGAACATCGGTTGCGCGGGTGGTGATAACAATTATTATAATCAAGGTTGCGGTCTTGATATAAACACCTGACCCATTAATTACTTACATATGTCAGTATAAACTATGAATTGTATAGTGTAGAAAGGCAATTCATCCAGTAGACCGGTTTCGTCCTTATTGGGAACTCATCAAGTACTGGCCAGGATTTGCCGCGGACAGGATACGAACCTGGGCACGTCTGCTTCGGAATCTGGTGCTCTAACCACTGAGCTATCCTGCCGCGCACTACACTACACATACTTTTTAGATATATAATAACTAATGAAATTTGGTTAGTCAATTTTTCCTTTAGGTGGAGCTCATATGGCATCCATTTAGACCCAAAGTTCCAACTAACCATGCCCAATCTGTCATTACTGAACAGACACCACATTACATGGGGAAGTGGTAGTGAAATGAACATTTATATAATTAAACGAACATTGGTTGCGCGGGTGGTGATAACAATTATTATAATCAAGGTTGCGGTCTTGATATAAACAACTGACCCATTAATTACTTACATATGTCAGTATAAACTAAGAATTAAATCAAGACCGCAACCTTGATTATAATAATTGTTATCACCACCCGCGCAACCAATGTTCGTTTAATTATATAAATGTTCATTTCAATACCATTTCCCCATGTAATGTGGTGTCTGTTCAGTAGTGACAGATTGGGCATGGTTAGTTGGAACTTTGGGTCTAAATGGATGCCATATGAGCTCCACCTAAAGGAAACATTGACTAACCAAGTTACATTAGTTAGTATATAACTGAAAATTGTGTGTAGTGTAGTGTGCGGCAGGATAGCTCCAGTGGTTAGAGCACCAGATTCCGAAGCAGACGTGCCCAGGTTCGTATCCTGTCCGCGGCAAATTCTGGCCAGTACTTGATGAGTTCCCAATAAGGACGAAACCGGTCTACTGGATGAATTGCCTTTTCTACACTATACAATTCTTAGTTTATACTGACATATGTAAGTAATTAATGGGTCAGGTGTTTATATCAAGACCGCAACCTTGATTATAATAATTGTTATCACCACCCGCGCAACCAATGTTCGTTTAATTATATAAGGTTGAACAATCCTTGATTGTGCAGGTGGTGAAGAGAATTATTTAAACCAAGCTTTCGAGCCTGGACAGACATCAACTCCATTGTAGGCAATCAGTCCGACAACACTGCAAAACACCTTTGTGTAACACTTAATAACGCGTTTCGACCTTCTTTGCTCATCATCAGAGCATAACGCCAAACTCTCGAATGACGATCGAACCGCAACGCGTGTAGAAGGAAAGCAAATGAAATATGCGCGTAATACTCAATATCTGGTGAATCACCACAGGTTGTTCCATCATGGCATAGTCGAATGGTTCTGATAGTCGGACTTGTGTACACCTGACCAATTTCATCGATCAATCGGATTAGATAATCCAATTTGGCAAAAACAACTGCCCACCAGTTTCCATTATGCAATAATAAAAATCAAGTATCGGCTTTAATAAAAGCGTTAAGACACGAAAATAAAAAAAATATATTGTCGGCTTGTATAGTCTCATCACACAGATCCTTATGACAATAAATCTCAATAAATGAAGACAAACAAATATAATTTGGCTTGCAAGCCATAAATTCAATATGGCAAACATAACTAAATAGCTTCTACGCTACAATCACTTTAAACTAATTAATTGTGATGACCCAAATAATTTCTGAAATAATACCAACAAAGGTACACAAACAAATATCTATGTCTCAAAGTTTACACAGGAAAACATACCTGAACAGGCTATAACGCTTAAGACACGAATTGTTTAAATTAACGTGAGTAATATATACATTAGTTCAGCCAGCACTGTCTAGATGCACTACTACAATGCAGGTCCCGAATTTGGTAGTCTGACATACAATGTGACTATTAGACATTGTATGTTTCAAAGAGCTAATATTTATGCAAATGTGTATAAGGTGTTGTGCACCAAGTAACAAATGAGTTCAAATAGGATCAAGAGAATAAACCAAATTCAGAATTAACTCAAGGTTTGACCTCATATGCACATTCGTTTTGTGCCAAGTAGCTACTCATCGGTAGGTGCCAGTTATGCGCCCTATGCCCACTATATATTTTGGTGAGGAATGTGGGACAAAAATGAACGGTACAGTCTCCTATGTGAATGTACATAACAGCATTAGTGGAACTAACTCCATATAACGTCTTTCACAAGGCGACTTCAAAGCCAACTCACTATATATTATCTGTACCAAGCCTGTAAAGGGTACCAACATTATGGTTACCGAATACGTAAATGGTACGAACACAGTGGTACCTATATACTTTAATTCAAGATATGCTCAATTTCACCAAAATTGAGATATACAACTAATTCTAAACACCTATTACCTCAGCAAATCCATACACACTGGCCTGGATCGATATCAGTCGTCACTTTTTGCGGTAATCATAATATAATTCAATTCAAAATATAACAGTTAGATACTTTCTTTTGCAGAGGGCTGATATATATTTACTAGTTTAATAGTTGCTGCACACCTAAAAACAAATTATTTCAAATATTATCAGAAGGATAAACCAAAGACAGCATGTACTTAATGTGTAGTCTCATGTGATCGTTTGTTTCGTGATTACTGGGAATTTTGGCTGCACAACTCATATGCAGTCACGTAAATAATATTAGCCTTTTAATCGCATAAATAACTCATAAAATAAAACAATAATTGATTTCTAAAGTGATGTTTTTGTGTCGATTTGATGAACAACAATCAAATTGTAACTTATCAGCCGCAAATTAGTGTCGCTATGATATTCGGCTGGCTAAGTAACAGAGATTTGTGTTTACCTCAAGGGTGTCAATTTGAATTTAAAAACAATTAACATCAGGTGCGCAATCAATGATGGTTTAAATACATAACTTTTATACCTGGTGAACGCTACGAAAATGTTTGGTTTATGCTCGAATAGAAATTCTGCAGTTGACATTTCCAGATAAGCCCAATGTATTGAGGATTACTTTAAATTTGTTTACTATATATATGCATTGAAGTTTGACACTTACTAGTCAGTTTGCCATTATGTTTTGATGATGACCATTGAAGGTCGAAACGCGTCATTGCGTGTGACTAGCGGTGGTTCTTCTATGTTGTGTTAATGATTAGATATAATGGGATTAATGTTGTTTATCACATTTGAAAGCTTAGTTTGATAAATTTTGTAAGCTTGATAGGACACCGGCTGATGTGGTTTCTGACTCATCTTTGTAAATTATCATTATTCTCCTTCGCCTTTAAATGGACCGTTAGGCAAACCCAATTGGTGCCAATGAGAAATAAAGTGATTGTATGCTTTATTATTAAAAACGAATGCGATCATGCAAATGAATTTACTGCAATCTTTTCAGACAATCCTCCAAATTAGGAATCAATCTGCCACACCTAGCTTTACTTATAATTAAATATATCTTATACAGTGAGAACAGCGACACCAATAATACGCATTTGAAATTTAATTAGGGTTAGGTGTTCGAGCGTGCTTCCTCGTTTAGAGAATTGATATCGATAGACTTTATCCGGAATTGCGCAAACTAAATATTTGTTCGTGTACTTGCGTTACCACGCGGATTTATAATCCCTATGCGAACGGCATTTAATTTACGCTTCTTCTATTCAAACTTTATTGTAGAATTAAAATATTTGAGCGCTTTTTATTTAAACTGTTTTCTTAGTTAAACAAGATTAATTCATGTTTATTCATTTGAAAATCAGTTGATATGATGAAGTAAAAGTGCTTCTGCACAATATATAATGTATTTTTAATTTAATAATTGTTTCATATACTTGCTGATTAATTAGCAGGCATTTGTTGAACAACATGAACATTTAAAAATAATAAATTTATTCCGGTTTGCGAAGACCTAAATTATGGTTATTAATGTATAAGCTATGGCATGCCCAATAACTAGTTAGTTGCAATAGGACAAGAACCACGCTTAGAACAGTATACATAGAATTTATACACCCATTGCCGCAGGCAAGTCGTGATTGCTGCCTACTGATTAATAAGATCAGGCGGTACACCTGTTACTAAGAAGTTTCCACGAACTAGCGGCCAGTTAACTTCTTATTTGAAAGACATAACGAAAAAATCCAAAAATGATCTTGCAGAAAAAAACAAATAGTGCAAACATCTTCAAAACAATAAACTGTTCGAAATGTTAATTTATGAATGGAGAAGGATGTTGCAACTGATTGCTTCCACAATGCAAAATACTCGTTTAATTTTGCTATGAAAATACACCTTAAAATCCGCATTGTTTTCAACGTAATTTTAATAAACGATGAGTTTTTTCTTTGCACAATAGAAGAAAACATTCTTAAAACAAGAAAGGAAAAGGTGTTACGTATCGCGGGAAAATTTTGTTGCATCTTCCTCTACCAGTAGCAAACTAATAAGAGAAATAATTCCATGAATTGATTTGTATTTGGTACTGTGGAAGACACTACTATATGTTCACTTAATATGCTTTCAGGTATGTGCTAAAACTCACACTTACCTATTTCATAAGACGGTCCTCGGTTTCTCTATTAGGTAGTACACGTTAACGTGATTAATTAGAACTTTAGATTTCATGAGTCAGAGTTATTCTTCCAAACAGACGACTAATGAGGCTGAAACCATAGTCCAGCTGTAACAATGCCGCTATAGGTTAATGTGTTTTGAATTACTCTTGGCGGGAAGGATTGAATTTATGCACCTAATTTTGTTTTCTAGCTAATTTAAATGCTCCAAAGTAAGTCATGAAATAAATATGGGGATGCAGTTAAAACAAAAAACTGGATTATTGATCATGTGTCATTAAAAACTGTTTGCATTAATGCGTAATGCAAAATTGAAAAACCAACAAGTTTCTGCAACTACTTTAACGTAAGACCAGTTGTAATACACAGATAAAGTGCGTTTCTGAAGCATTTCCGGTATTCCATTCATTTATACAAGCAAATGTATGCAAATACACAGGAAAACATTAAACGCGTGTAAAAACAGACTCTAGTCTGACATATACATATATATATTTAACTCTTTATGCAGGACTAGCGGAAAAGGGTAAATTTTAATTAAAAAAGAAATAAATTACGAAGGGAATGAATAATACCAGTTTCCCCACGAAATTAGAACGAGATAGGTGTAAATGCGAGTAAATTAAATATTATCTCTGTTGATTAAAGTATGATTGATAAGTTTATCAATAATATTCCATGTTTTATTATTACTTAAAAAGGTGCAAAATTCTTTAAAAATATGACGACGAAAAAATGAAAGATAATTAATAAATAGCAAACTCCGAGAGCGTCTGTAGGCATTGAGAAGGTGAAACGAAATCAATAGCATGTTTAAATGGCATCACGTGTTGCTTAGATCATACCTCGACCGACCCACTAGCCCAGATTTCGCTTTCTTGACGAGAAGCACAGGACAGGGTATCATAAAAATTCGATTTCTGGCTTATAAATGAGAGAATAGCCGCTTTGGAAGTCAGTGTTAATGCTAACACAATACCAAGAGGAAGTCAAAGGCTGCAGTGGATGAAGTAAAATAAAACTTACAAGATGCCCACATTATGTGTACGCTTGTATAAATTAATTTTTTTAATTAACGGTTCGGTTCTGAGTAGGCAATGCGAATGCATATTTTTCTAGCTCTTAAAAAAATATATTTTACAGCTTTCCAATGATATGCACTTGTTAAATGAACAGCATTGACCATGGCCTTTAAAGAGGCCGATGTTTAGGATACATACAGGGCCAATAGGAGGATGTTGATACATAATTTTTAATGCACAATAAATGATTTTGACAAAAAGATATAAATAATGATGAAAATTTGACCACTAAAAAACTTTTTTGTTATCAAGTTTTTTGAAATTATGAAAATGGCTAATTACGACTAAGTTCTGCAAGATATTGTGTCACATTGGCAAACGAGCCAGATTTCTTGGAAAAGTAAGCTGTTTTAGGCAAAGTCTTAAAGAGATTGTTGTGTTGATTCATATACAAATTAAGTTAACTTAGTTCTTAGGTTTGTTCACGATCAATTGAAAAATTGAAACATTTGACGAAATCTGAGCGTATTAAACATTTCTCAGTCATAAATTAAAAAGAATGGCCCCTCACAGATGGGAATCTGGTACGGGCCATGGGGACAAATCCAACGGAGAAAATGAAATTTTAAGCCCACCCACAACGAAGTCATAACGCTTGTTTCCGGACGATTAAATGGGAGAACCTCCAGACGTTAAGCTATAGCTCTCACGAAGGGGCACTCACGTACTGATTAATGTAAATAAATTTTCTTCCTAAAACATTATTTCCATACATACTAATTAATCTAACATAAAAGTGACACTTCTGTCAATATCCCAAAGGCGGCAAATGACTAAAGTTTGTGCTTGCATTCGAAAGTATCAACGGGCCTTCACTGTTATAAACAGTATTAACATGACCAGTAGTGAAAGAAGATTGTTTTTGTGAACCTGGAGCAATACAGACTGCGTTAGTCAAAACGCGTATCAGGTAAGGACCACTATTGGTTTGACAGATGCAGATTTTTATTTCAAATGTTTTGAGTTCAAATTACGGTTTCATCTAGTTAGACAGCCTTATAACGTAGTCCGATTTTTGTTCCTCAAATTTGAATCGCGCCAGTTGATGAAATGAACTTTAGTTTTAGACTACTGTATGAGCGGGAAAATGGAGCATTGATTTTGAGCAGATTTCAAGCCAGCATGAACAAAACTTACAAGGGCATGCACAACAACACATTTCAGGATGCTGTAACCGACGAAGTTGACTGAGGTGTTTGTTTGCCATTGTTTAAATTTTTAGCAACCTCGTTGATGGAAGGCGGTATTCTAGTGATCAAAATTGCTCTATTGTGCGCATAATTTAAAAACATTGCGTATGCACGAATACCCCACCTACACGAATGAGGATTTCAGCAAAGCATGTAAAGGAATTTGCTAGCAGCTAAATTGGGACGCTTTTGTAACTAATCGAGTTCCATTAATTGGTACATAACTGAAAATATTGTGTTGTGTGTGGCAGGGTGGCTCAGTGTTAAGAGAACCAGATTCCGAAGCAGACGTGCCCAAGTTTGAGCCCTATCCGCGGCATATTCTGGCCAGTACGTGATGAGTTCCCAATAATGACGAAACCGCTCTACAGGATGAATTGATTTTTCTACACTATACAATACTTTACCTTTATACTGATAAAAGTAATTAATGAATCAGGTGTTTATATCAAGATCGCTAATTTGATTACAGTAATTGTCATCACCGCCCGCGCAACCAATGTTCTTTTAATTGCATAATTATTCATTTCAATACCACTTCCACATTTAGTGTGGTGTCTGTTCAGTAATAACAGATTGGGAATGGTTAGTTGGAATTTTGTGTCTAAGTGGATACCACTTGAGCTCCACCTTAAAGAAAAAACTAACCGATTTAAATTAGTTATTGCACAACTGAAAATTGTGTGTAGTGTACGACAGGGTGGCTCAGTAGTTAGAGCACTAGATTCCGAAGCAGACGTGCCTAGGTTCAAGCTCTATCCCCGGCAAATTCTGCCTAGTACGTGATGAGTTCCCAATAAGGACGAAACCGGTCTACTGAATGAATTGATTTTTATTCACTATACAATAATTTACCTTTATACTCACAATAGTAAGTAATTTATGGGACTGGTGCTTATATCTAGATCGCAAACTTGATTACAGTAATTGTTATCACCGCCCGCGCAACCAATGTTCGTTAGATTGTATAAAAGTTTGCTTTAATACCACTCCCGCATGTAGTGTTTTGTCTGTTTAATGATGACAGATTGGGGATGGTTAGTTGGAATTTTGTCTAAATGGATGCCATTTGAGTTCCACCTAAAAGAAAAAACTAACCGATTAAAATTATTTAGTGCATAAATAAAAGTTGTGTGTAGTGTGCGGCAGGGTGGCTTAGGGGTTAGAGCAACAGATTTCGAAGCAGACGTGCCCAGGGTCGAGCTCTGTGCGCGGAAAATTCTGGTAAGTACGTGATGAAGACCCAATAAGGACGAAACCAGTCTTTTGAATGAATTGCCTTTTCTACACTTTACAATTCTTAATTTATACTGACAAATGTATATGCTTAATGGATGAGGTGTTTTTATGTAGATCTCAGCCGTGATTACAGTAGATGTTGGATTAAATTGAAAACACCCAAGCACATGGTACAAAGCAAGTCAAAGAAAAGATAAGATATAGGATAGAGTGAGAAGGATGGAGAGGGGAGAGAACGAACAATGAACTGTAGCAGCTGATATATTCAGTTAATAGCATTAAAATGAAATAATAGGAACAGAAAGAACTGTGTTACAAAGGCTGAGAGAATTGAAGCAACAGGTATTCCCACCTTGTTTCGAGTAAAAAATATTTGATTACACGGGTGTCGATATCAGTTACATCAATAATATTTGCGGAATAATCTCGTAAATCCATTTGTAACGAGCTGTAAAATATTGCAAAACTAAACTTTGTCGCAAAATATTTACGCGTTTCAACTTCTCTCAGATAAAATCAGAGCGCAGCGGCGAACTTAATAATACGTATCAAATTGCAATGTGTCTTGAAATGAATCAGCACGTCTCCCACCCGCAGTGGTCCTAGGTGCACTGGAATTGACTGGAATGCCCGTTGCAAAATTGTTAAACAGTCGTGATAAAACCATTTTTCGGCTTCCGCCAGATTCCTAAAGGTGACTAAACTAGGTATTCACTTATTTCGCGAGAGAAAAGAACTTTTAAATGAAAAAAGTTTGTTGAACTTAGATAAAAACCAATCCGGCTTTTGTTGTTTCATCACCTCGATGAGACTGGAAAAGTCAAATAATTTCAAGTCTGAGTCGAAAGTGTAACGCTGTTCTAATTTCATTAGATGACACAACGTTTGCCATCAAAAGAAACTGGTTAAAACATAAAAGACTGGTAATACAATTTACAAGTATTGATTGCGCGGTTGGTGGTAACAATTATTTAAATCAAGTTTGCCAGCTTGAAGTAAACACCAATCATATTGTATTTAACCAGTCGTCGAACAACATAGCAAAACTACCGCCAGTCGCAACGCACTGACACGTTTCGACCTTCCATGGTAATCATCAGAGTACGACGGCAAACTGACTAACGAGGATCAAATCGCAATGCATATATATATATATATATATATATATATATATATATATAAATATATATATATATATATATATGGAAAGCAAAATTCGAAATGCGGCTCTTACATCTAGTAGACTTGCATACATTCTACTTGACTGGAAATGTCTTTTGGCCAATTTCTATGCGGACATGAACATTAAATGTATGCAGCTTTCGCCACATGTTCATAAATAGGCAATACAATTTAACAAGTATTGATTGCGCGACTGGTAGTACCAATTCTTTCAATCAAATTAGCGGGTTTGACATTTCCAGTCCAGTTCAATGTATGCGAGACTACTAGAAGTGAGAGCCGTATATCGAATTTTGCTCTACATATATATGGATGCGCTTTGATCTTAGCTAGTCAGTTTGCCATTGTACTCTGATGATGATCATGGAAGGGCGAAACGCGTTAGTACGTGCGACTAGCGGTAGTTTTTCTGTTGTTCGACGAATGGTCATGTACAATGGGATTGGTGTTTAATTCAAGCTCGTAAACTTGATTTAAAGAAATAAAAGATTGGTGTTTATCTCAATTACCACTTACCATGTGCTTCATTACAACTGAATCTCGTAGGGAAATAAATCAGCTTCAAAAACCTAACCATGCAATTTTCCAAGAATATTGCCTAATTTTCGCAAATTTGATTTGAGTAAACGATGAGGTTTTCAACTAGCAAATGCTAACCTAAGCATAAAACGACATGTGTGTAAATCTTAAGTTAGCAGTAAATTTGAAAATATACTAATTCTGCCCAACAATCAATGTAAGACTAATACATGTTTCATAGTATGACGTAATAATTGTCTCGAAACTTTGATAAATGATGCTATTAAAAGAGAGAATATAGGGCTATGTTGAAGTAACATTTGCATTGAGTTGTTTTTATTCTTAATTTCGAGGAAATTTATCCCAGGCTCAAAGGGTAGAGTGACAGACTCCGACGAAGTCGTGTCCAGATTCGAGCCTTATCCGCTTCAAATTCTAAACAGTACGCAAAGAGTTTCCGTTAAGGACGGAATCGGCCAACTGGAGGAATTTCCTTTTGCACATTATACAATGCTTTGTTTATACTGACAAACGTATGTGTATAATGGGACAGGTGATTATATCAAGATCGAAACTTTGATTTATATAAATTCACTATACCTCAAAAATCGAAATATTGGTAACGATTACAAGATTTATGATATATATATATATATATATAATATATATATATATATATATATATATATATATATATATATATATAATACAATAAATTTGCATTCGCATTACTAATAATTATATATGAAGTCAAATCTGATACCATTTTGATACAGATGATAATATGAGATTGCATTGTCCAATTGTTCAAAATTTATTGACGAAATATGTAGTAACGTCTGGGCGTAGTTACGGCTTTCTATTATTATGTGGATTATGTTCGATAGACTAGTGACTGTTGCAGAATCTGACTGTATTTCAAATAAATAATCGGAAATATAATGTTAAGCAAATAATGCGGAATTAGATGTGTATCTAACGTCAAATTGGAACGGAAAACAGCCAAAATATCATTTGTTGCCGAAACATATCAAAAATAAATTTCCTTTGTCATATTGAACTAAAGCATAAAAGACGCAAGCATATTTAATCGATGTCACCAAATTCCATTTTAACGTAAAAATTTATCAAAAAAGTGTTTGTTTAAAATATCGGTTTGCTGACCCTTGAATTTTGCGAAACTGTGCTCTAGTATAACATGAAAATGCAGTTTATGTCAAGATGTAAATAAATATTTTTAATCAAGCTTATAGTGTAGTCAATTTTTGCAGGACTTTCTACAAATGGGTATGTATTTGCTACCAAGTGTTATGTCGCGAAATCAATATAGATTTAGATAGAAAGACCTTCAAAGACCAAAAGCTAGTATGTAACTGAAGATTACGTGCGATGTGCGGTTTCAGTGGCATAGGGGGCCTGCGTTGCAACAACGATGAGCTAAATATATAAAATCCCGGCCGCGGAGATTGTGGTAACTGTCTTACAAATGCTTAATAAGGAACAGAAACCGAATCTAGTTAAGGATGTAATATATATATATATATATATATAATAATAATAATATATATATACATATATATATAATATATGTAATACTATATTAATAATAGTGATATCAGTATATATATATATATATATATATATATATATATATATAATAAAATAATATATATATGTACAACCGATACAACTATAATTTCATACACATAAATGTATATATATATATATATATATATATATATTATATATATTTATATATATATATATATATGTATATATAATCTTTATTATGTTCGTTACTTTCGAATATTACTCAGTATATTTATTAATAATAAGGAACAACACACTACTAACAAAGTGGACAATGGCCTTTTATCTCGAGACTAATAAACCTTACTTTACAATCTTTCATTTATATACATCCTTGGTTGTCATTTAATTATGTGAGTGGCAAGAAATCAGACTCGGTTTTACTTCTATTTCCTGTTTGGGATAATTAGTAAGTGTATGTACGTAGTTGTATGTGTGTGCCTGTTAGCGGCTAGGTGTCTTTGTCGTTGTACCGCAAAGTGATCTTTGAGATCTGGTTATTCTTGTATTGATGGACTTAGAGGTAACAAACTGTTTGCATTGTTGGCTGTTACGTGCACGAATGTTTTTCCCAGAATGTCGTCTTTTGCCTTGTCCTCAATATTGTTCTGTCCACCTGGTAACAGCGCATGGGATGCGGATTGCAATGTTAATCGAATATATTATTGTGCAATTAATTTCACCGTTAAAGACCACAGTGATGTTGTTTGTGCAGCTGATTTTTTCATCATTATGTTGCCAATCCGATTGAATACGGGCAGTTACACAAAGATCCGATTTATCACTATTTCCAATTTTGTTTTGTCTTTGATCGGGTTGACTCATTTTTACTTCAATTGGAAATGCGGTTCTATCACATCTTTGTAGAACCGCATTTCCAGTTGAAGTAAAAATGAGTCAACCCGATCAAAGACAAAACAAAATTGGAAATAGTGACAAATCGGATCTTTGTGTAACTGCCCGTGTACAGCTATTACCCGCGTACGCAAAACGCGGCATTGATAACCTGAATGCTTACACACCGCAAAATATTGAGTTCAAAATCCGATTGAATGTTTGTTGAGTCTGGTCGAGGGGATGTTTGGTCTTGTCTGGATGCTAGTAAATTGTTGTTGGGTTTTGAGATTTGTGGCAGTCGATTGGAATATCATGTAGTTTCATATATATATATATATATATATATATATATATATATATGTATATATATATATTATAAAATGTATTTTTCTTCACAATAATGTATATTTTTTTCAGCATAAACTAAATATTCGTAAGGTTACAAAGGAGATTTATCAAGAAAATCGGTTTCGGCATTATTGTGAATTTGCCGCGGAAGGGTCTAAATCGGGACGCATTTAATTCGGAGTCTGAGGTTCTGCCAAATTGGCCACTCGTGCCGCATATCGGTCGCCACTTTAAGCCATCTGGCTAATTTTGTTATTATTCTGCCTCTTTGGAATCGCCTAAAATCTGTCAGATATTTTTTGAAAGATAACAAAGTGTGCGAGTCAATTTGATAATTACCACGAGTCGCGAATTTTGGTTTTTGCTTTGCAATCGCAGTTTTGCCGAGATCCAGTTGATCCCCATTTCCAAGTACGCATAGAGTTCGCCTTCGCGGTGGCTGGGTCCTGACATGTCCCTTTCCTCCGACCGCTTCAGCATGGTTCATAATAACCGCTGGAAATGAGATACAATCTAATCTTTGCTCAGATTCGTGGGTGGTATGATCGATGTTAAAGCCTTCGGAGAAAAGGGGCGAATCAGCGCCCAGCAATCACGAAGACCTGATGCTCTAACTGCCCATTTCTGGCGGAGGTCTAATTTACGAAACAAACGTGTATTAGGTGTTGCGTACCTAGAAACAAATTAGTTTAAATAAGATTCGAAGGATATGTACGAAATGCGTAATCTCATTTACACATGCGTTTCTTTCTTAATGGCGACTCATCAGAAGGAGCTGTTATTCCGCCCTGTGCACACCATTTATTTGGTAAATTAAAGTGAAACAGTTTGAATGTACAGTTTTCTATACAAGTGTGCGTTCAAGCGGTAATGGAGTTGACGTTATATAAAGTATCGGCAAAGTGATATCAAAGCCAACTAACTATATAGAGATATGCATTATGTGTTGCGAACCTAGTAACAAATTAGTTCAGTTGTGACCAGAAGGATAAACCAAAGACAGCATGCACATTCGTTTCGTGCTTACTGGCGACTCATCAGTAGGAGCCGGTATTACGCCCTTTAACCACTATATATTTGGGTGAGGAATGTGGGATAATAGGACGGTACAATCTCCTAGACGAATGTGTAAACCTGCAGTAGTGAAGCTAACATCATCTAAAGTCCAAGACAATGCGACTTCCACGCTAACTCACTCTATATAATGTATATATACCGAGTCTGTAAAGGATACTAACACTATGACTATTGTTTTAGTAACCGATACCGTCATTATAGTACCGAAAAGGTACACGGTACTAACACTATGGTTTCCGAGTCGGTACATGATACCAACATGATGGATATCAATGTATGCTATAGTTCACCGAAATTAAGAATTACAACAATTTCTGAACACATGTTACTCCAGTAAATCCATACACTCTGGCCTTGATCGATATCATCATTCAATTCAGTATATAACAGTTAAATACTGTTTGTTGCGGAGAACTTATATATATGCAAGTATGTATTAGGTGTTGCGAACCTAGTAATAAATTAGTTCAGCTGCATTCAGAAGGATAAACCAAAGACAGCATGAACGGGAAGTATATTCTCATGCCCACTTTCGTTTCGTGCTTACTGGCGACTCATCAGTAGGAGCCGGTATTACGCTCTTTAACCACTATATATCTGGGTGAGGAATGTGATGTAATAGGAAGATACAATCTCCTAGACGATGTGTAAACCTGAAGTAGTGAATCTTACATCATATAAAGTCTCGACAATGCGACTTCTACACCTTCGCAACACCTAATACATACTTGTATGTATATTAGGACTTCGTGAGAAACAGTATTTAACTATGTAGAACACATACGGAGATTGTAAATGGTACCAGCACAATGGGTTTTAAATGTACCCAACCGACACTTGATGTGTAACCTTTACTTTACATGCTTTTCTTGTGTTTAAGGAACACTGTATGCATAGATGCCTAAATCATGTCACAAAACTCGAATACATAGATCAATAGATAGTCTTATTTAATTACGCATGGTTTTCTTCCACCAATCTGGCTTGGCATGTATAAATTATCACCATTTGTCTATAAAAAAATATCAAGTTATCGATATTGTATTTTCTGTTGTTTATGTAGTACGTAGTCAGTTGAATTATGATTAAATATACAAGATTATTTGTTTATCCATTCGAGGCAAGAAAGCAAGCACGCACGCTTTAACGCACTTAAATGTGTATTAAAATAACACAGGTACATATAACACAAAAGCTATAAAACGATGTAATGCTAACATCAAAATAGCATAAAACAACGATTAAATGACGTGTTTAGCGCACGAAAAAATAAATTAAAGTAATGCAGTGATTATATTCGGAAGTTTAAACAACACACGTCTGAGAAATGAATTATTGCAAGAGTGAAACACACAAAATTAGGAAATGCGGACTTGAAGAACCAGAGCGGACGTTACATTATTTTAGTTACGAAGATTTAAAACACGCAATTTTGCAGTGAGTTTAGCGAATCATGTACCGTCCTATTATCCCACATTCTTTACCCAAATATATAGTGGCTAAAGGGCGTAATACCGGCTCCTACTGTTGAGTCGCCAGTAAGCACGAAATGAATGTGCGTATGAGATTATACTTTCCGTTCATGCTGCCTTTGGTTTGTCCTTCTGGTTACAGCTGAACTAATTTGTTACTAGGTTCGCAACACCTAATACATACTTGCATATATATTAGTTCTCCTCAACAAACAGTATTTAACTGTAATATATTGAACTGAATGATGTCATGCTTACCGCGAAATGTGATAACTGATATCGATGAAGGCCAGAGTGTATGGTTTAACTGGAGTAACAGGTGTTCGGAAATTGTTGTAAATCTCAATTTGGGTGAACTTTAGCATAAATTTATATCCATCAGGTTGGTATCATGTACCGACTCGGAAACCATAGTGGTAGTATCCGGTACTCATCGATTTCAAAAAAGGTATCAGTTACTAACACAATGGCCATAGTGTTAGTATCCTTTACAGACTCGGTATATATATTATATAGTGTGAGTTAGCATTGAAGTCGTATTGTCGTTGACTTTAGATTATGTTAGCTTCACTATTACAGGTTTATACATTCGTCTAGGAGATTGTACCGTCCTATTATTCCACATTCTTCTACCAAATATATAGTGGTTAAAGGGCGTAATACCGGCTCCTACTGATGAGTCGCCAGTAAGCACGAAACGAATGTGCATGAGATTATACTTTCCGTTCATGCTGCCTTTGGTTTATCCTTCTGGTCACAACTGAACTAATTTGTTACTAGGTTCGCAAAACCTAATACATACTTGGATATATATTAGTTCTTCGCAACAAACAGTATTTAGTCTTGTAACACGTTTGATCAAATAGGGTCATATGGAACTGCCAAAGACAGCATATCTTTGAACTAACTTGTTACTACAGATAAAGTTCACTTCTAATTGACTTCAAATCAGAAACATACTGAATGGAATAACATGAACATATTAGCACATTTATTTGAAATATTACATATATATATATATATATATATATATATATATATATATATATATATACGGTGTAAGCAGTATGAGTACAATAATCAGGAACAAAAGTGCCTCGTTTGAAACTCAGTGCATATTCTACTTAAAACTTTTCGAGTTCCCAATATTGGTTTCTACTCAAAAAATACTTATATTCAATATCCTGTAATATAACTTCAATGCAATATCATTTCCGTTGACCTTACTCATTAATTACTATAAATATGTCAGTATAAACTAAGAATTGTATAGTGTAGAAAAGGCAATTCATCCAGTAGACCGGTTTCGTCCTTATTGGGAGCTCATCATGTACTGGCCAGAATTTGCCGCGGACAGGATACGAACCTGGGCACGTCTGCTTCGGAATCTGGTGCTTTAACCACTGAGCCATCCTGCCGCACACTACACTGCACACAATTTTCAGTTATATACTAACTAATGTAACTTGGTTAGTCTAATTTTCCTTTAGGTGGTGCTCACATAGCATCCATTTAGACCTAAAGTTCCAACTAATCATCCCCAATCTGTCATTACAGAACAGACACCACACTATATGTGGAAGTGGTATTGAAATGTATATTTGTATAATTAAACACACTTTTGGTTGCTCGGGCGGTGATAAAAATTAATTTAATCAAGGTTTCAAACTTGATATGAGCACCTTACTCATCATGTACTTACATTTGTCAGTTTAAGCTAAGAATTGTATATTGTAGAAATGCAATTCATTCAGTAGATCGGTTTGTCTTTATTGTGCTCTCATGCACTGGCCAGAATTTGCCGACCATTCTCGTTTGTTGAATGTCACCTATCCTATAAGAATCGATTGGGCTAATTGAAACTTTAGGTTGAGAAATTTCCGTATAGATTCCTACTAAATTAAAGTCTAATCACAACGAAAGTTAGTATTTGACAGAAAACAGCGTGTAGTGTGCAGTAAAGGTTGGGTATTTGGACGAGTGCTTGATTTAGATGTAGATGTGCATTAGTTCGAGTCTAGATCGCGGCAAATACTGGCAAGTTCTGGACGAGTTTGCAGACACGATGTAAACGGTGCACTTAATGAATTACCCGTCGCGCAAGAAAGTCGTTTTCTTTATGAATTGCCTCTGCTTACTTAAGAAATATTTAGTTTATATATATATATATATATATATATATATATATATATATATAACCGGAAAAGTCTGTACAGTGCAATGGAAACATCTGTCGGTCGCTACGTAACTACGTCTGTCTGGGTTGGAGAACAGAACCATATACCAAAACCAAATAAATAAAATAATCGGAATGAATCGTTAATTAAGAGTTAGTCGCAATCAATTTCACAATTTTCGAAACGATTAGCCATTCGGTAATGCGGCGGATTCAAAACAACATTAGCATAACGCAACAAACCGATCGCGGGGCATAGATGAGTTTGTAAAACTTGTTTGATACATGAGCACTGATCTGACGTGCAGAATTGGTCGATTTAACAATCGAATATGTTTGTTACTCCTCACGGAAGCGCACTTCTCTTAAACTAGTCACAAAATTTCTTCAATCCTACTTCAAATCTATTTTTATGAACTTTAGATGAACACAAATCCTATTGTATTTAACCAGTTGTCGAACAACAAAGTAAAACTACCGTCAGACACAAGTACTGACGCGTTTCGACCTTCCGTGACGATCATCAGAGTACGGCGGCAAATAGGCCACCTTAGATCAAGCAACGATGCATATATACAAACAGAAAATTAGATATGCGGCTCTCGCTTCTAGTAGTCTTGCATATATTGTTCTTGACTGCACATTGTTTTATTAAGTATAATTAAATACACGTCTATAACCAACTACGTGAAATTACACTTATTAAATTATAATTTCCTCAAGTATTTTTTGAAATTTGATTGCGGTGTGCCAGCTTCATATTTTTCAATGCCGCGTTTTGCGTACGCGTGTTGTAGCTTTGCACCGACAGTTTCACAAAGATCCGATTGATCACAACTTCCATTTCCTTTTTGTCTCCGATCGGGCTGAGTTTGTATTCATCCCAATGAAAATGCGGTTCTATCACATCTTTATAAATTACTCGTTGAATGACATAAATAATGGTGACCTAAGTGGTTAGAGAGGGGAGCAAAGTGGAAAATACTAACGTGGTTAAGCATTAGCATTGCAAATTTTCCGCAATCTGCCTAATTCCAACTCCCGGTTTTATGCAGTATGAAGTTTCTTATTGATAATGCTTTTAAGATATCTATTTTTATTCGATACGAATGATTGGACCTCTAATTAAGAAAGATCCTAAAGTAATTATATTTCTATAAATTATAGAAATTTCTAGATGAATTAACTTCTAACAAGAATGCTCCATTTCAATGGTAAGTTACAGTTTGTTCATTTGATTAATTAATGTAATGAAAATTACAATATCTTCATCATCATCATTCTATAACACAAATACATCATTCAAAAACGTTTCTACAATTTAGACTTCCAAAAGCATCTTGCCTAATATAACTTTTCTCTGGATAATTCATAAAAGAAAATTATATATATATATATATATATATATATATATATATATATATATATATATATATATATATATATATATATATATATATACAACACGGTACCCGTTTAGTATAATTTATTTAGGCCCTTCTTAGGGACATTTTATTTCCACAAATATAGACCTATATTTTTAGTGTGAAAGTTAAGTTGAATACTCTTCATTTTGACAAGTTAAGAATAATGTTCATTTTTGATTTTTATGCAATTTTTAAGCAATAGACTTTTTCGTTTCATTATGTTTGTTCTTAGTTGTTTTGGCGTGAGACTTATATCTGACACACGCTTTAACGAATAAGAATTGTGATGCACATTTTGACTATATCTATTGGATACATCTTCGTAGAAAAATCGACGTAATTGTGAACTTTGTTATGATGCAACATTTTGCTATTTTGCCATATATGAATGTTAATAAAGCTGGCAGCATTGTAAATTGCATAATTTATGGAACAACGAACATC
>JAQBSW010011554.1:0-19666 GCA_029291075.1 Eudiplozoon nipponicum
CAAAACTACCGCCAGCCGCAACGCACTGACGCGTTTCGACCTTCCATGATCATCATCAGAGTACGACGGCAAACTGACTATCGAGGATCAAACCGCATTGAATATATATGGAAATCAAATTTAGATATGCGGCTCTCACCTCTAGCAGTCTCGCATACATTGAACTTGACTGGAAATGTCGGCTGCACAATTTCTATGCAGTCACGAACATTAACTGTTTGCAGCTTTCGCCACATATACATATATAGGCAATACAATTTAACAATAATTGATTGCGCGGGTGGTGGTAACAATTCTTTAAATCAAGTTTGCGAGCTTGAAGTAAACACCAATCCCATTGTATTTAACCAGTCGTCGAACAACATAACAAAACTACCGCCAGCCGCAACGCACTGACGCGTTTCGACCTTCCATGATCATCATCAGAGTACGACGGCAAACTGACTATCGAGGATCAAACCGCATTGAATATATATGGAAATCAAATTTAGATATGCGGCTCTCACCTCTAGCAGTCTCGCATACATTGAACTTGACTGGAAATGTCGGCTGCACAATTTCTATGCAGTCACGAACATTAACTGTTTGCAGCTTTCGCCACATATACATATATAGACAATACAATTTAACAATAATTGATTGCGCGGGTGGTGGTAACAATTCTTTAAATCAAGTTTGCGAGCTTGAAGTAAACACCAATCCCATTGTATTTAACCAGTCGTCGAACAACATAACAAAACTACCGCCAGCCGCAACGCACTGACGCGTTTCGACCTTCCATGATCATCATCAGAGTACGACGGCAAACTGACTATCGAGGATCAAACCGCATTGAATATATATGGAAATCAAATTTAGATATGCGGCTCTCACCTCTAGCAGTCTCGCATACATTGAACTTGACTGGAAATGTCGGCTGCACAATTTCTATGCAGTCACGAACATTAACTGTTTGCAGCTTTCGCCACATATACATATATAGGCAATACAATTTAACAATAATTGATTGCGCGGGTGGTGGTAACAATTCTTTAAATCAAGTTTGCGAGCTTGAAGTAAACACCAATCCCATTGTATTTAACCAGTCGTCGAACAACATAACAAAACTACCGCCAGCCGCAACGCACTGACGCGTTTCGACCTTCCATGATCATCATCAGAGTACGACGGCAAACTGACTATCGAGGATCAAACCGCATTGAATATATATGGAAATCAAATTTAGATATGCGGCTCTCACCTCTAGCAGTCTCGCATACATTGAACTTGACTGGAAATGTCGGCTGCACAATTTCTATGCAGTCACGAACATTAACTGTTTGTAGCTTTCGCCACATATACATATATAGGCAATACAATTCAACAATAATTGTTTGCGCGGGTGGTGGTAACAATTCTTTAAATCAAGTTTGCGAGCTTGAAGTAAACACCAATCCCATTGTATTTAACCAGTCGTCGAACAACATAACAAAACTACCGCCAGCCGCAACGCACTGACGCGTTTCGACCTTCCATGATCATCATCAGAGTACGACGGCAAACTGACTATCGAGGATCAAACCGCATTGAATATATATGGAAATCAAATTTAGATATGCGGCTCTCACCTCTAGCAGTCTTGCATACATTGAACTTGACTGGAAATGTCGGCTGCACAATTTCTATGCAGTCACGAACATTAACTGTTTGCAGCTTTCGCCACATATACATATATAGACAATACAATTTAACAATAATTGATTGCGCGGGTGGTGGTAACAATGCTTTAAATCAAGTTTGCGAGCTTGAAGTAAACACCAATCCCATTGTATTTAACCAGTCGTACGAACAACATAACAAAACTACCGCCAGCCGCAACGCACTGACGCGTTTCGACCTTCCATGATCATCATCAGAGTACGACGGCAAACTGACTATCGAGGATCAAACCGCATTGAATATATATGGAAATCAAATTTAGATATGCGGCTCTCACCTCTAGCAGTCTCGCATACATTGAACTTGACTGGAAATGTCGGCTGCACAATTTCTATGCAGTCACGAACATTAACTGTTTGCAGCTTTCGCCACATATACATATATAGGCAATACAATTTAACAATAATTGTTTGCGCGGGTGGTGGTAACAATTCTTTAAATCAAGTTTGCGAGCTTGAAGTAAACACCAATCCCATTGTATTTAACCAGTCGTCGAACAACATAACAAAACTACCGCCAGCCGCAACGCACTGACGCGTTTCGACCTTCCATGATCATCATCAGAGTACGACGGCAAACTGACTATCGAGGATCAAACCGCATTGAATATATATGGAAATCAAATTTAGATATGCGGCTCTCACCTCTAGCAGTCTCGCATACATTGAACTTGACTGGAAATGTCGGCTGCACAATTTCTATGCAGTCACGAACATTAACTGTTTGCAGCTTTCGCCACATATACATATATAGGCAATACAATTTAACAATAATTGTTTGCGCGGGTGGTGGTAACAATTCTTTAAATCAAGTTTGCGAGCTTGAAGTAAACACCAATCCCATTGTATTTAACCAGTCGTCGAACAACATAACAAAACTACCGCCAGCCGCAACGCACTGACGCGTTTCGACCTTCCTTGATCATCATCAGAGTACGACGGCAAACTGACTATCGAGGATCAAACCGCATTGAATATATATGGAAATCAAATTTAGATATGCGGCTCTCACCTCTAGCAGTCTCGCATACATTGAACTTGACTGGAAATGTCGGCTGCACAATTTCTATGCAGTCACGAACATTAACTGTTTGCAGCTTTCGCCACATATACATATATAGGCAATACAATTTAACAATAATTGTTTGCGCGGGTGGTGGTAACAATTCTTTAAATCAAGTTTGCGAGCTTGAAGTAAACACCAATCCCATTGTATTTAACCAGTCGTCGAACAACATAACAAAACTACCGCCAGCCGCAACGCACTGACGCGTTTCGACCTTCCATGATCATCATCAGAGTACGACGGCAAACTGACTATCGAGGATCAAACCGCATTGAATATATATGGAAATCAAATTTAGATATGCGGCTCTCACCTCTAGCAGTCTCGCATACATTGAACTTGACTGGAAATGTCGGCTGCACAATTTCTATGCAGTCACGAACATTAACTGTTTGCAGCTTTCGCCACATATACATATATAGGCAATACAATTTAACAATAATTGATTGCGCGGGTGGTGGTAACAATTCTTTAAATCAAGTTTGCGAGCTTGAAGTAAACACCAATCCCATTGTATTTAACCAGTCGTCGAACAACATAACAAAACTACCGCCAGCCGCAACGCACTGACGCGTTTCGACCTTCCATGATCATCATCAGAGTACGACGGCAAACTGACTATCGAGGATCAAACCGCATTGAATATATATGGAAATCAAATTTAGATATGCGGCTCTCACCTCTAGCAGTCTCGCATACATTGAACTTGACTGGAAATGTCGGCTGCACAATTTCTATGCAGTCACGAACATTAACTGTTTGTAGCTTTCGCCACATATACATATATAGGCAATACAATTTAACAATAATTGTTTGCGCGGGTGGTGGTAACAATTCTTTAAATCAAGTTTGCGAGCTTGAAGTAAACACCAATCCCATTGTATTTAACCAGTCGTCGAACAACATAACAAAACTACCGCCAGCTGCAACGCACTGACGCGTTTCGACCTTCCATGATCATCATCAGAGTACGACGGCAAACTGACTCATCGAGGATCAAACCGCATTGAATATATATGGAGATCAAATTTAGATATGCGGCTCTCACATCTAGCAGTCTTGCATATATTGAACTTGACTGGAAATGTCGGCTGCACAATTTCTATGCAGTCACGAACATTAAATATTTGCAGCTTTCACCACTCCAACATATATAGACAATACAATTTAACAATAATTGATTGCGCGGGTGGTGGTAACAATGCTTTAAATCAAGTTTGCGAGCTTGAAGTAAACACCAACCCCATTGTATTTAACCAGTCTTCGAACAACATAACAAAACTGCCGCCAGCCGCAACGCACTGACGCGTTTCCACATTCCATGATCATCATTAGAATACGAAGGCATACTAACTTTTGAGGATAAAACCGCATTGAATCGTTATGGAAATCAAATTTAGATATGTGTCTCTTTCCTCTCGAAGTCTTGCATACATTGAACTTGACTGAAAATGTCGGTTGCTCAATTCCTATACAGTCACTAACATTTAGTGTTTGCAGCTTTCGCCATATATGCATATATTGGCAATAAAATTTAACAATAATTGATTGCGCGGGTGGTGCAGCAGTGCTTTTATTGAAGTTTGCGTGCTTAAAGTATACACCAACCTCATTTTATTTTACGAGTCTTCGAACAACATTACTGAACTAACGCCATCCGCAGCGCACTGTCGCGTTTTGACCTTCCACGATCATCATCAGAATGCGACGGCAAACTGGCTATCAAAGATCAAACCGCATTGCATATATATGAAAATCAAATTTAGATATGCGTCTCTCACACCTAGCAGTCTTGCCTACACTGAAATTGACTGTAAATGTCGCCTGCACAATTTCTATGCTGTCAGTAATATTAACTGTTTCAGCTTTCGCCACATATACATATATAAGTATTGCAATTTAACCATAATTGATTGAGCGTTTGGTCAGAACAATGCTTTAAATCAATTCAACGTGCTTGAAGTAAAAACCTACAGGATTGAATTTATCCAGTCGTTGAACTCCATGACAAAACAAATGCCAGCCCGAACGCATTGACGCGTTTCGACATTCCATGATAATCATCAGAGTTCGACGGCAAATTGACTATCGAGGATCAAACCGCATTGAATATATATGAAAATCAAATTTAGATATGCGGCTCTCACGTCTAGCAGTCTTGCGTTCATTGAACTTGACTGAAAATGTCGGCTGCACAATTTATTTGCAGTCACGAGCATTAATTGTTTGCAGCTATCGCCACATATGCATATATAGGTGATACAATTTAACAATAATTGATTGCGCGAGTGGTCGTAACAATGCTTTTAATCAAGTTTGCGAGCTAGAAGTAAACACCTACACCGTTGTATTTATCCAGTCGTCGAACAACATAACAAAACTACTGCCAGCTGCAGGGCACTGACGCGTTTCGACCTTCCATGATCATCATCAGAGTTCGACGGCAAACTGACTATCCAGGATCAAACCGAATTGAATATATATGAAAATCAAATTAAGATATGCGGTTGTCACCTCTAGCAGTCTTGCATACATTCAACTTGACTGGAAATGTCGCCTGCACAATTTCTTTGCAGTCGCGAGCTTTAATTGTTTGCAGCTATTGCCGGATATACATATATAAGTGATACAATTTAATAATGATTGATTGCGCGGACGGTGGTAGCAATGCTTTAAACGAAGTTTGCGAGCTTGAAGAAAATAGCAACCCTATTTTTTTAACCAATCGTCGAAAAGCGAAAGTAAACTAACGCCAGACGCAACGCGCTGACGCGATTCGAAATTCCATGATCATCTCCAGAGTACGACGGCAAACTGAATATCGGTGATCAAACCGAATTAAATATATGTAGAAATCAAATTGAGATATGCGGCTCGCACTTCTAGCTGTATTGCGTAGATTAAACTTGACTGAAAAAGTTGGTTGCACTATTTCTATACAGTCACGAGAATTAAATGTTTGCAGCTTTCGGCACATATACATATATTGGCAATACAATTGAACAATAATTGATTGGAGTGTGGTGGCAGCAGTGCTTTAAATCAAGTTTGCGAGCTTGAAGTAAACACCAACCTTTCGCCTCAAATACATATACGTGCAATAGAATTTGACAATAATGGATTGCGCGGGTCGTGCTAACAATGCTTTAAATCAAGTTTGAGAGCTTGTAGTAAAGAAAATCCAGTCGTCAAACCACATAACTAAGCTAACGCCAGCCTCAACACATTGACATTTTACGACCTTGCAGTGCCATCATCAGAGTAGGACGGCAAACTGACTATCGGGGATCAAATCGCATTAAATATATATGGAAATCAAATTTAGATATGCGGCTCTCACATCAAGCAGTCTCGCATACATTGACCTTGACTGAAAATATCGGCTGCACAATTTCTATGCATTTCCGAACATTAAATGTTAACAGCTTTCGCTACATATAAATATTAGGCAATACAATTTAACAATAATTGATTGCGCGGGTGGTGGTTTCGATGATTTAAACGAAGTTTGCCAGCTTGAAGTAAACACCAACCCCATTGCAGTTAACCAGATGTCGAACAACATAACTAAACTAACGCCCGCAAATTTAGATATGCGACTCTTACATCTAGCAGTCTTGCATACATTGAACTTGACTGAAAATGTCAGCTGTACAGTTGCTATGCAGTCACGAACATTAAATGTTTGCTGCTTTCGCCACAAATACATATGGACAAAACAATTTACCAATAAGTCAACGCGCGGGTGCTGGTAGCAATGCTTTAAATCAAGTTTCCGCGCTTGAATTAAACACCAACGCCATTGCATTTAACCAGTGGTTGAACAACATAAAAGAAACTATTGCCAGAAGCAACGCACTGACGCGTTTCGACATTCATAATCAGAGTACTACGGAAACTGACAATCGACGATCAAACCGCGTTGAATATATATGGAAAACAAACTAAGCTATAATTCTCTAACCTCTAGCAGCCTTGCATACATTGAACTTGACTGGAAACGTCGGCCGCACAATTTCTATGCAGTCACGAACATTAAATGTTTGCAGCTTTCGCCATATATACATATATTGGCAATACAATTTAACAATAATTGATTGCGCGGGTGGTGCGAGCAGTGCTTTAAATCAAGTTTGCGAGCTTGAAGTAAACACCAACCTCATTTTATTTTACGAGTCGTCGAACAACCTAATCGAACTAACGCCAGTTGCAACGCACTGACGCGTTTCGACCTTCCATGATCATCATCAGAGCACGACGGCAAACTGAATTACGAGGATCAAACCGCATTGAATATATATGCAAATCAAATTAAGATATGCGTGTCTCAAACCTAGCAGTCTTGCCTAAATTGAACTTGACTGGAAATTTCTGCTGCACCATTTCTTTGCAGTCACGAGCTTTAATTGTTTTGCAGTTATCGCCGCATATACATATATAGGCGATACAATTTAGCAATAATTGGGTGCTCGGTTGGACGTAACTTTGCTTTAAATCAAGTTTGCGATCTTGAAGTAAAAACCTACAGCATTGTATTTATCTAGTCGTCGAACAACTTAACACAATTATTGCCAGCCGCAGTGCACTGACGCGTTTCAACCTTCAATGGTCATGATCAGATTACGACGGTAAATTGTCGATGGAGGGTCAAACCGCACTGAATATATATGGCAATCAAATTTAAGTATACGATGGACTTGACTGTAAATGTCAGCTGCACAATTTCTTTGCTGTCACGAGCTTTAATTGTTTTGCAGCTATCGCCGCATATACATATATAGGCGATACAATTTAGCAATAATTGGGTGCACGGTTGGACGTAACTTTGCTTTAAATCGAGTTTGCGAGCTTGAAGTAAAAACCTACACCATTGTATTTATCTAGTCGTCGAACTGCTTAACAAAATTATTGCCAGCCGCAGTGCACTGACGCGTTTCAACCTTCAATGTTCATGATCAGATTACGACGGGAAATTGTCTATGGAGGGTCAAACCGCACTGAATATATATGGCAATCAAATTTAAGTATACGATGAACTTGACTGTAAATGTCAGCTGCACAATTTCTATGCAATCAGGAACATTAACTGTTATCAGCTTTCGCCACATATACATATATATGCATTACAATTAACAATAATTGATTGCGCATGTTGGGGTAACAATTATTTAAATCAAGTTTCCGAGCCTCAAATAAACACAAACGCCCTTGTATTTAACCAGTCGTCGAACAATATAACGAAACTGTTGCCAGCAGCAACGCACAGACGCGTTTCGATATTCCATTATCATCATCAGAGTACGACGGAAAGTGAAAATCGACGATCAAACCGCGTTGAATATATATGGAAATCAAATTAAGCTATACCTCTCTAACATCTGGCAGTCTTGCATACATACTGGAAATGTCGGCTGCACAATTTCTATGCAGTCACGAACATTAAATGTTTGCAGCTTTAGCCATATATACATATATGGGCAAAACAAATTTACAAAAATTGAATGGGCGTTTGGTCTTAACAATGCTTTAAATCAAGTTGGCATTGAATTTAACCAGTCGTCGAATAACATAACAAAACAATGGCCAGCCGCAACGCACTGGCGCGTTTCGACCTTCCATGAACATAATCAGAGTACGACGGCAAACTGACTATCGAGCATCAAACCGCATTGAATATAAATGAATAATCAAATTTTGATATGCGACTCTCACCTCTAGCAGTCTTGATTACATTTAACTTGACTGGAAATGTCGGCTGCACAATTTCTAGGCATTCACGAACATTAAATGCTTGCAGCTTCTGCCACATATACATATATGTGAAAACTAATTTAGCAAAAATTGATTGCGCGGGTGGTTGGAGCAATGCCTTAAATCAAATTTGCGATATCTAAGTATACACCATTACTATTGTACTTAACTAATCGGCGAACAACCTAACAAAACAATTGCCAGCCGCAACGCACTGATGCGTTTCGACCTTCCGTAATCATCCGCAGAATAGAACGGCAAACTGTCTTTTGAGGATAAAACCGCATTGAATATATATGGAAATGAAATTTAGATATGCGCCTCTCACCTCTAGCAGTCTTGCCTACATTGAACTTGCCTGGAAATATTGGCTGCACAGTTTCTATGCAGTCACGATGATTAACTATTTGTAGCTTTTGCCACATATACATATATAGGCAACACAATTTAACAATAATTGATTGCGCGTTTTGTCACGTCTCTCATATGTAGCAGGCTTGCATGGTTTGAACTTATAGGAAATTTGGGCTGCATAATATCTATGCAGTCAGGAACATTAACTGTTAGTAGCTTTCCCTAAATATACAAATACAGGCTATACAATTTAACAATAATTGATTGCGCGTGTGGGGGTAACAATTATTGAAATCAAGTTTGCGAGCTTGAAGTAAACACCAATTCCATTGTATTCAACCAGACGTCGAACAACTTAACTAAAGTGACGCTTTAAATCAAGTTTGCGAGCTTGAAGTAAACACCAACCCCATTGTATTTAACCAGTCTACGAACAACATAACAAAACTACCGCCAGCTGCAACGCACTGACGCGTTTCGACCTTCCATGATCATCATCAGAGTACGACGGCAAACTGACTATCGAGTATCAAACCGCATTGAATATATATGGAAATCAAATTTAGATATGCGGCTCTCACCTCTAGCAGTCTTGCATACATTGAACTTGACTGGAAATGTCGGCTGCACAATTTCTATGCAGTCACGAACATTAATTGTTTGCAGCTTTCGCCACATATACATATATAGACAATACAATTTAACAATAATTGATTGCGCGGGTGGTGGTAACAATGCTTTAAATCAAGTTTGCGAGCTTGAAGTAAACACCAACCCCATTGTATTTAACCAGTCTACGAACAACATAACAAAACTACCGCCAGCTGCAACGCACTGACGCGTTTCGACCTTCCATGATCATCATCAGAGTACGACGGCAAACTGACTATCGAGGATCAAACCGCATTGAATATATATGGAAATCAAATTTAGATATGCGGCTCTCACCTCTAGCAGTCTTGCATACATTGAACTTGACTGGAAATGTCGGCTGCACAATTTCTATGCAGTCACGAACATTAACTGTTTGCAGCTTTCGCCACATATACATATATAGGCAATACAATTTAACAATAATTGATTGCGCGGGTGGTGGTAACAATTCTTTAAATCAAGTTTGCGAGCTTGAAGTAAACACCAATCCCATTGTATTTAACCAGTCTTCGAACAACATAACAAAACTACCGCCAGCTGCAACGCACTGACGCGTTTCGACCTTCCATGATCATCATCAGAGTACGACGGCAAACTGACTATCGAGGATCAAACCGCATTGAATATATATGGAAATCAAATTTAGATATGCGGCTCTCACCTCTAGCAGTCTTGCATACATTGAACTTGACTGGAAATGTCGGCTGCACAATTTCTATGCAGTCACGAACATTAACTGTTTGCAGCTTTCGCCACATATACATATATAGGCAATACAATTTAACAATAATTGATTGCGCGGGTGGTGGTAACAATTCTTTAAATCAAGTTTGCGAGCTTGAAGTAAACACCAATCCCATTGTATTTAACCAGTCGTCGAACAACATAACAAAACTACCGCCAGCCGCAACGCACTGACGCGTTTCGACCTTCCATGATCATCATCAGAGTACGACGGCAAACTGACTATCGAGGATCAAACCGCATTGAATATATATGGAAATCAAATTTAGATATGCGGCTCTCACCTCTAGCAGTCTTGCATACATTGAACTTGACTGGAAATGTCGGCTGCACAATTTCTATGCAGTCACGAACATTAACTGTTTGCAGCTTTCGCCACATATACATATATAGGCAATACAATTTAACAATAATTGATTGCGCGGGTGGTGGTAACAATTCTTTAAATCAAGTTTGCGAGCTTGAAGTAAACACCAATCCCATTGTATTTAACCAGTCTCGAACAACATAACAAAACTACCGCCAGCTGCAACGCACTGACGCGTTTCGACCTTCCATGATCATCATCAGAGTACGACGGCAAACTGACTATCGAGGATCAAACCGCATTGAATATATATGGAAATCAAATTTAGATATGCGGCTCTCACCTCTAGCAGTCTCGCATACATTGAACTTGACTGGAAATGTCGGCTGCACAATTTCTATGCAGTCACGAACATTAACTGTTTGCAGCTTTCGCCACATATACATATATAGGCAATACAATTTAACAATAATTGATTGCGCGGGTGGTGGTAACAATTCTTTAAATCAAGTTTGCGAGCTTGAAGTAAACACCAATCCCATTGTATTTAACCAGTCGTCGAACAACATAACAAAACTACCGCCAGCTGCAACGCACTGACGCGTTTCGACCTTCCATGATCATCATCAGAGTACGACGGCAAACTGACTATCGAGGATCAAACCGCATTGAATATATATGGAAATCAAATTTAGATATGCGGCTCTCACCTCTAGCAGTCTCGCATACATTGAACTTGACTGGAAATGTCGGCTGCACAATTTCTATGCAGTCACGAACATTAACTGTTTGCAGCTTTCGCCACATATACATATATAGGCAATACAATTTAAACAATAATTGATTGCGCGGGTGGTGGTAACAATTCTTTAAATCAAGTTTGCGAGCTTGAAGTAAACACCAATCCCATTGTATTTAACCAGTCTTCGAACAACATAACAAAACTACCGCCAGCCGCAACGCACTGACGCGTTTCGACCTTCCTTGATCATCATCAGAGTACGACGGCAAACTGACTATCGAGGATCAAACCGCATTGAATATATATGGAAATCAAATTTAGATATGCGGCTCTCACCTCTAGCAGTCTTCGCATACATTGAACTTGACTGGAAATGTCGGCTGCACAATTTCTATGCAGTCACGAACATTAACTGTTTGTAGCTTTCGCCACATATACATATATAGGCAATACAATTTAACAATAATTGATTGCGCGGGTGGTGGTAACAATTCTTTAAATCAAGTTTGCGAGCTTGAAGTAAACACCAATCCCATTGTATTTAACCAGTCTTCGAACAACATAACAAAACTACCGCCAGCCGCAACGCACTGACGCGTTTCGACCTTCCATGATCATCATCAGAGTACGACGGCAAACTGACTATCGAGGATCAAACCGCATTGAATATATATGGAAATCAAATTTAGATATGCGGCTCTCACCTCTAGCAGTCTTCGCATACATTGAACTTGACTGGAAATGTCGGCTGCACAATTTCTATGCAGTCACGAACATTAACTGTTTGCAGCTTTCGCCACATATACATATATAGGCAATACAATTTAACAATAACTGATTGCGCGGGTGGTGGTAACAATTCTTTAAATCAAGTTTGCGAGCTTGAAGTAAACACCAATCCCATTGTATTTAACCAGTCTTCGAACAACATAACAAAACTACCGCCAGCCGCAACGCACTGACGCGTTTCGACCTTCCATGATCATCATCAGAGTACGACGGCAAACTGACTATCGAGGATCAAACCGCATTGCATATATATGGAAATCAAATTTAGATATGCGGCTCTCACCTCTAGCAGTCTTCGCATACATTGAACTTGACTGAAAATGTCGGCTGCACAATTTCTATGCAGTCACGAACATTAACTGTTTGCAGCTTTCGCCACATATACATATATAGGCAATACAATTTAACAATAATTGATTGCGCGGGTGGTGGTAACAATTCTTTAAATCAAGTTTGCGAGCTTGAAGTAAACACCAATCCCATTGTATTTAACCAGTCGTCGAACAACATAACAAAACTACCGCCAGCTGCAACGCACTGACGCGTTTCGACCTTCCATGATCATCATCAGAGTACGACGGCAAACTGACTATCGAGGATCAAACCGCATTGAATATATATGGAAATCAAATTTAGATATGCGGCTCTCACCTCTAGCAGTCTCGCATACATTGAACTTGACTGGAAATGTCGGCTGCACAATTTCTATGCAGTCACGAACATTAACTGTTTGTAGCTTTCGCCACATATACATATATAGGCAATACAATTTAACAATAATTGATTGCGCGGGTGGTGGTAACAATTCTTTAAATCAAGTTTGCGAGCTGGAAATGAACACCAATCCCATTGTGTTTAACCAGTCTTCGAACAACATAACAAAACTACCGCCAGCCGCAACGCACTGACGCGTTTCGACCTTCCATGATCATCATCAGAGTACGACGGCAAACTGACTATCGAGGATCAAACCGCATTGAATATATATGGAAATCAAATTTAGATATGCGGCTCTCACCTCTAGCAGTCTCGCATACATTGAACTTGATTGGAAATGTCGGCTGCACAATTTCTATGCAGTCACGAACATTAACTGTTTGCAGCTTTCGCTACATATACATATATAGGCAATACAATTTAAACAATAATTGATTGCGCGGGTGGTGGAAATATTTCTTTAAATCAAGTTTGCGTGCTTGAAGTAAACACCAATCCCATTGTATTTAACCAGTCATCGAACAACATAACAAAACTACCGCCAGCTGCAACGCACCGACGCGTTTCGACCTTCCATGATCATCATCAGAGTACGACGGCAAACTGACTATCGAGGATAAACCCGCATTGAATATATATGGAAATCAAATTTAGATATGCGGCTCTCACCTCTAGCAGACTTGCATACATTGAACATGACTGGAAATGTCGGCTGCACAATTTCTATGCAGTCACGAACATTAACTGTTTGCAGCTTTCGCCACATATACATATATAGGCAATACAATTTAAACAATAATTGATTGCGCGGGTGGTGGTAACAATTCATTAAATCAAGTTTGCGAGCTTGAAGTAAACACCAATCCCATTGTATTTAACCAGTCGACGAACAACATAACAAAACTACCGCCAGCCGCAACGCACCGACGTGTTTCGACCTTCCATGATCATCATCAGAGTACGACGGCCAACTGACTATTGAGGACCAAACCACATTGAATATATATGGAAATCAAATTTAGATATGCGGCTCTCACCTCTAGCAGTCTCGCTTACATTGAACTTGACTGGAAATGTCGCCTGCACAATTTCTATGCAGTCACGAACATTAACTGCTTGCAGCTTTCGCCACATATACATATATAGGCAATACAATTTAAACAATAATTGATTGCGCGGGTGGTGGTAACAATTCTTTAAATCAAGTTTGCGAGCTTGAAGGAAACACCAATCCTATTGCATTTAACCAGTCGTCGAACAACATAACAAAACTACCGCCAGCCGCAACGCACTGACGCGTTTCGACCTTCCTTGATCATCATCAGTGTACGACGGCAAACTGACTACCGAGGATCAAACCGCATTGAATATATATAGAAATCAAATTTAGATATGCGGCTCTCACCTCTAGCAGTCTCGCATGCATTGAACTTGACAGGAAATGACGGCTGCACAATTTCTATGCAGTTACGAACATTAACTGTTTGTGGCTTTCGCCACATATACCTATATAGGCAATACAATTTAACAATAATTGTTTGCGCGGGTGGTGGTAACATTTCTTTAAATCAAGTTTGCGAGCTTGAAGTAAACACCAATCCCATTGTGTTTAACCAGTCGTCGAACAACATAACAAAACTACCGCCAGCCGCAACGCACTGACGCGTTTCGACCTTCCATGATGATCATCAGAGTACGACGGCAAACTGACTATCGAGGATCAAACCGCATTGAATATATATGGAAATCAAATTTAGATATGCGGCTCCCACCTCTAGCAGTCTTGCATACATTGAACTTGACTGGAAATGTCGGATGCACAATTTCTATGCAGTCACGAACATAAATTGTTTGTAGCTTTCGCCACATATACATATATAGGCAATCCAATTTAACAATAATTGTTTGCGCGGGTGGTGGTAACAATTCTTTAAATCAAGTTTGCGAGCTTGAAGTAAACACCAATCCCATTGTATTTAACCAGACGTCGAACAACATAACAAAACTACCGCCAGCCGCAACGCACTGACGCGTTTTGACCTTCCTTGATCATCATCAGAGTACGACGGCAAACTGACTAGCGAGGATCAAACCGCATTGAATATATATTGAAATCAAATTTAGATATGCGGCTCTCACCTCTAGCAGTCTCGCATACATTGAACTTGACTGGAAATGTCGGCTACATAATTTCTATGCAGTCCCGAACATTAACTGTTTGCAGCTTTCGCCACATATACATATATAGACAATACAATTTAACAATAATTGTTTGCGAGGGTGGTGGTAACAATGCTTTAAATCAAGTTTGCGAGCTTGAAGTAAACACCGACCCCATTGTATTTAACCAGTCTTCCAACAACATAACAAAACTACCGCCAGCCGCAACGCACTGACGCGTTTCGACTTTCCTTGATCATCATCAGAGTACGACGGCAAACTGACTATCGAGGATCAAACGCATTGCATAGCTATGGAAATCAAATTTAGATATGCTGCTCTCGCCTCTAGCAGTTTCGCATACAATGAACTTGACTGGAAATGTCGGCTGCACAATTTCTATGCAGTCACGAACATTAATTGTTTGTAGCTTTGGCCACATATACATATATAGGCAATACAATTTAACAATAATTGTTTGCGCGTGTGGTGGTAACAATTCTTTAAATCAAGTTTGCGAACTTGAAGTAAACACCAATCCCATTGTCTTTAACCAGTCATTAAACAACATAACAAAACTACCGCCAGCCGCAACGCACTGACGCGTTTCGACCTTCCATGATCATCATCAGAGTACGACGGCAAACTGAGTATCGAGGATCAAACCGCATTGAATATATATGGAAATCAAATTTAGATATGCGGCTCTCACCTCTAGCAGTCTTGCATACATTGAACTTGACTGGAAATGTCGGCTGCACAATTTCTGTGCAGTCACGAACATTAACTGTTTGTAGCTTTCGCCACATATACATATATAGGCAATACAATTTAACAATAATTGTTTGCGCGGGTAGTGGTAACAATTCTTTAATTCAAGTTTGCGAGCTTGAAGTAAACACCAATCCCATTGTATTTAACCAGTCGTCGAACAACATAACAAAACTACCGCCATCAGCAACGTACTGACGCGTTTCGACCTTCCATGATCATCATCAGAGTACGACGGCAAACTGACTATCGAGGATCAAACGGCATTGAATATATATGGAAATCAAATTTAGATATGCGGCTCTCACCTCTAGCAGTCTTGCATACATTGAACTTGACTGGAAATGTCGGCTGCACAATTTCTATGCAGTCACGAATATTAACTGTTTGTAGCTTTCGCCACATATACATATATAGGCAATACAATTTAACAATAATTGTTTTCGCGGGTGGTGGTAACAATTCTTTAAATCAAGTTTGCGTGCTTGAAGTAAACACCAATCCCATTGTATTTAAAGAGTCATCGAACCACATAACAAAACTACCGCCAGCTGCAACGCACTGACGCGTTTCGACCTTCCATGATCATCATAAGAGTACGACGGCAAACTGACTATCGAGGATCAAACCGCATTGAATATATATGGAAATCAAATTTAGATATGCGGCTCTCGCCTCTAGCAGTCTCGCATATATTGAACTTGACTGGAAATATCGGCTGCACAATTTCTATGCAGTCACGAACATTAACTGTTTGCAGCTTTCGCCACATATACATATATAGGAAATACAATTTACCAATAATTGATTGCGCGGGTGGTGGTAACAATTATTTAATTCAGGTTTGCGAGCTTGAAGTAAACACCAATCCCATTGTATTTAACCAGTCGTCGAATAACATAAAAAACTACCGACAGCCGCAACGCACTGACGCGTTTCGATCTTCCATGATCATCATCAGAGTACGACGGCAAATTGACTATCGAGGATCAAACCGCATTGAATATATATGGAAATCAAATTTAGATATGCGGCTCTCACCTCTAGCAGTCTCGCATACATTGAACTTTGACTGGAAATGTCGGCTGCACAATTTCTATGCAGTCACGAACATTAACTGTTTGTTGTGTTCTCCACATATACATATATATGATATACAATTTAACAATAATTGTTTGCGGGGATGGTGGTAACAATTCCTTAAATCACATTTGTGAGCTGGAAATGAACACCAATCCCATTGTATTTAACCTGTCTTCGAACAACATAACAAAACTACCCCCAGCCGCAACGCACTGACGCGTTTCGACCTTCCTTGATCATCATTAAAGTACGACGGCAAACTGACTATCGAGGATCAAACCGCATTGAATATCTATGGAAATCAAATTTAGATATGCGGATCTCGCCTCTAGCAGTTTCGCATACATTGAACTTGACTGGAAATGTCGGCTGCACAATTTCTATGCAGTCACGAACATTAACTGTTTGCAGCTTTCGCCACATATACATATATAGGCAATACAATTTAAACAATAATTGATTGCGCGGGTGGTGGTAACAATTGTTTAAATCAAGTTTGCGAGCTTGAAGTAAACACAAACTCATTGTCTTAATCAATCTTCGAACAACATAACAAAACTACCGCCAGCCGCAACGCACTGACGCGTTTCGACCTTCCATGATCATCATCAGAGTACGACGGCAAACTGACTATCGAGGATCAAAACGCATTGAATATATACGGAAATCAAATTTAGATATGCGGTTCTCACCTTTAGTAGTCTCGCATACATTGAAATTGACTCGAAATGTTGGTTACACAATTTCTATACAGTCACGAATATTAACTGTTTGCAGCTTTCGCCACATATAAATATATAAGCAATACAATTTAACAATAATTGATTGCGCGGGTGGTGGTAACAATTCTTTAAATCAAGTTTTCGAGCATGAAGTAAACACCAATCCCATTCTATTTAACCAGTCGTCGAACAACATAACAAAACTACCGCCAGCCGCAACGCACTGACGCGTTTCGACCTTCCTTGAACATCATCAGAGTACGACGGCAAACTGACTATCGAAGATCAAACCGCATTGAATATATATAGAAATCAAATTTAGATATGAGCTCTCGCCCTGGGTAGTTTCGTATACATAGAACATGACTGAAATGTCGGTCGTAATAATTTCTATGGAGTGACGAATATTAAATGTTTGTACAATCGCCAATTATACATATTTAAGCAATACAATTTAACAGTAATAGTTTAGGCGGGTGGTGGTAACAATTCTTTAAGTAAAGTTTGCGAGCTTGAAGTAAACACCAATCCCATTGTATTTAACCAGTCGTCGAACAACATAACAAAACTACCGCCAGCCGCAACGCACTGACGCGTTTCGACCTTCCTTGATCATCATCAGAGTACGACGGCAAACTGACTATCGAGGATCAAACCGCATTGAATATATATGGAAATCAAATTTAGATATGCGGCTCTCACCTCTAGCAGTCTCGCATACATTGAACTTGACTGGAAATGTCGGCTGCACAATTTCTATGCAGTCACGAACATTAACTGTTTGTAGCTTTCGCCACATATACATATATAGGCAATACAATTTAACAATAATTGATTGCGCGGGTGGTGGTAACAATTCTTTAAATCAAGTTTGCGAGCTTGAAGTAAACACCAATCCCATTGTATTTAACCAGTCGTCGAACAACATAACAAAACTACCGCCAGCCGCAACGCACTGACGCGTTTCGACCTTCCATGATCATCATCAGAGTACGACGGCAAACTGACTATCGAGGATCAAACCGCATTGAATATATATGGAAATCAAATTTAGATATGCGGCTCTCACCTCTAGCAGTCTCGCATACATTGAACTTGACTGGAAATGTCGGCTGCACAATTTCTATGCAGTCACGAACATTAACTGTTTGTAGCTTTCGCCACATATACATATATAGGCAATACAATTTAACAATAATTGTTTGCGCGGGTGGTGGTAACAATTCTTTAAATCAAGTTTGCGAGCTTGAAGTAAACACCAATCCCATTGTATTTAACCAGTCGTCGAACAACATAACAAAACTACCGCCAGCCGCAACGCACTGACGCGTTTCGACCTTCCTTGATCATCATCAGAGTACGACGGCAAACTGACTATCGAGGATCAAACCGCATTGAATATATATGGAAATCAAATTTAGATATGCGGCTCTCACCTCTAGCAGTCTCGCATACATTGAACTTGACTGGAAATGTCGGCTGCACAATTTCTATGCAGTCACGAACATTAACTGTTTGTAGCTTTCGCCACATATACATATATAGGCAATACAATTTAACAATAATTGATTGCGCGGGTGGTGGTAACAATTCTTTAAATCAAGTTTGCGAGCTGGAAGTAAACACCAATCCCATTGTATTTAACCAGTCGTCGAACCACATAACAAAACTACCGCCAGCCGCAACGCACTGACGCGTTTCGACCTTCCATGATCATCATCAGAGTACGACGGCAAACTGACTATCGAGGATCAAACCGCATTGAATATATATGGAAATCAAATTTAGATATGCGGCTCTCACCTCTAGCAGTCTCGCATACATTGAACTTGACTGGAAATGTCGGCTGCACAATTTCTATGCAGTCACGAACATTAACTGTTTGCAGCTTTCGCCACATATACATATATAGGCAATACAATTTAACAATAATTGATTGCGCGGGTGGTGGTAACAATTCTTTAAATCAAGTTTGCGAGCTTGAAGTAAACACCAATCCCATTGTATTTAACCAGTCGTCGAACAACATAACAAAACTACCGCCAGCCGCAACGCACTGACGCGTTTCGACCTTCCATGATCATCATCAGAGTACGACGGCAAACTGAC